>PITA01002381.1:115201-163218 GCA_004023965.1 Spilogale gracilis | reverse complement strand
GGGGACAGGGGGTCGGTGTCCGCATAGACGGATGGTCCCGGGGGGACAGGTCATCTGTGTCTGCAGATCGATGGCATAAAAGACCTAGGAGACAGAATGACGGAACACGGGTACGGCCATGGCTCGGGTGCTGATTCCAGGAGCATCCTGACTGATTCCCAGCTGGATTGGAAGACGGTCTGGAAGGAGAGCTCCCAGGAAAAGGAGGACCCCAGACCGTTGTAGAAAGACAGGGACAGTCACAAGTGGACACCGTGCAAGAGGAGAGAGGACGCAGGCGGCTGGTGTCGCGCCCCAGCACGGGTAACCGGGCCTGTGCCGCCGGCTGGAGAAGTGCCTGAATCAGCTCTAGCCCGTGTCTGTGTGGCTGTCGCCTGAGGATGGTTTTTGAGTGGCTGAGAATCAGAAGGGTCTGCTGTTGCCCGAGCCCGGAGGCCCCCGGTTTAGCTCTGTCGCCGCGCAGGCCGCCCCCGGCGAGTGGGCTCCCGAGGAGACAGAGGCCCGAAGCGCGTGCGCAGTGTGCTGGGGAGCTCTTGAAACAGGTGTGAGCGGTGGCTGTCGGGAGGGGGGACGTGCGCCCTGCCTGTAGCTGCCGGGGCCGCAAGGCCGCGCGGAGAGGAGGCAGGCCCCTGGCGTGCGTCCCCCCTGGCTGCTGCTGTCCAGGGCCAAGAGCCCAGATGTCCCTTCAAGTCCCTCGTCTCAGGAGGTGACGAGAAGTTGAACGCATGCCATGATTGCAGAACCGGAAGCAGGGTTTCCCGGGAGGGCAGCGGGCCATCGCGCTGTGCCCCCGGCCGCCCTGCAGAGCCTCCTGAAAGCCGGTTCCACACCGTGGTGGCGCCTGAGGCTGCGCCCCTGCACCTGGCCTCCCGGGCTCTGTCGTCTCGGACCCTTGACTTCCGGCTGCCCTCTCTCCGCAGGAGCTACCTGGAGGGCAGTCTGCTGGCGAGCGGGGCCCTGATGGGGGCCGAGGAGCTGGCCCGGTACTTCCCCGACCGCAGCATGGCCCTCTTCGTGGCCACCTGGAACATGCAGGGCCAGAAGGTGAGGCTCCCGCTACGCTCGGGCTCTCTCCCAGGGCCGTCCGCCTGGCCGCCCCGCAGCGCAGCCCGCCAGCGCCCCACTGCCCGCGGGCGAGAGGTGGTCTTCTTACGCATGCGGTTTGTCTTTAGGGTGGCTGTAGGGTCCCGGCGGATTGGAAGGGAGCGGGGAGTTCCCTGGGCCCCTCGCCCCACGCACCACCTTCCCCGTCCACACCCCGCCGCTGGGCCGGCTGTGACTGTCGGGTCCTGTCCTCGTCACCTGGGGGTCACTTCGGGTTTCGTTCGCTCGGCCACCTGTGTGCGGAGGTGACAGCGGAGGCCTATGTGATGGCTGCTTTGTGTCCCAGGGCCGGACCGCACAGGCCGGAAGACTGGCTCTCGGCTGGGGGGAGCCCCTTGGACTCTGCCCGGGACCCCCTCCTCACAGAAGGACCATCCCTGGGTTGGTGGTGCTCTCCGTCTCCCGCACGTGGGGGGCTCTGGTCTGGGGGCCAGGCGTGGACTCCTGCATGGTGGGCGATCCTAGCACGCCACTGGGTGGGGTGAAGGGCACCATGGTTGTCGCGGTGGCATGGGGGACGGGCGCGTGGGAGGAAGCAGGGGGGCTGCGTGCGGCACACGGTTGGGCTGAGTAACCAGGGGCCCGATGACGAGCCCCTGGAGGGAGACAGGAGTGATTCTCCCTCTGGCTGAGGAGGAGGCGGGTGCCCAGGCTGGTGGCACCACTGTCCCTGGGATGCCACCGTGCCTGTCCAGGGGACAGCGCTCTCGTCCAGGGCCCCGAGGGCTTGGGGGCCACACACATCCAGCCACAGGAGGAGCGCTCACGCCGGGGACCACGGCGCCCAGCCTGGGCCACGTGGCACAAGCGGGCACACGGATGCAGACATGGCAGCGACCAGCTGGGGCGGGGGGCGTCTCCCCTGGACGCGCCCCATGGGCAGCGCTGGTCCCCGGGCTGCTGGCCCTGCGGGAGCGCCTCACGAGCCACGGCTCTCCGCAGGAGCTGCCCCCGAACCTGGACGAGCTCCTGCTGCCCGCTGAGGCCGACTACACCCAGGACCTGTACGTCGTCGGGGTCCAGGAGGGCTGCTCCGACAGGTAGGGCGCACCCCTGCCCCACAGCAGGCCCCCTCGGGGTGCCTGGGAACGGCGCTGAGGTGGGCCTTCAGGGCCGAAGCCGCCGTGGCCCGAGAGCCCGGGTGGGGCGAGCCCGGCCGCAGGGGGCCTCCCGGCTGTGGGTGGCTCTGAGAAGTGCAGGAAAGGAGCTGCACTTGTTGACGCACAGCTGACTGAAGAAAGGCAGTGAAGAGTGGCGGGAGCCACGGCTCAAGCCTGACCCCAGCGCCCGGCAGCACGGCTGGGGTGTGCAGGGTGAGGGCAGCGCTCGGCGTCCCGGCCCTCAGGCACCGCAGGCCGGCCGGGCTCCAGGCCCCCGGGGGAGCGGGAGAGTGTGGGCCTGAGACCAGCGCTGGAGATGGACGAGGCCGCCGGGGGGCCCTGGTGTGGCTTGTCCGAGCGCCACGCTCCCTGCAGGGCGAGGCCGGGTCGAGGGTGCGGCCGCCTTGCCAGGCTGTCCTGGCTTCCCTCCGCAGGCGGGAGTGGGAGACGCGCCTGCAGGAGACGCTGGGGCCCCGCTACGTGACCCTGTACTCGGCGGCCCACGGGGCGCTCTACATGTCCGTGCTCATCCGCAGGGACCTCATCTGGTTCTGCTCAGGTAGGCGGGCCGCTCTGCGCGGGCACCTGGGGCAGCCCCGCCGGCCTCCCTGCAGCAGGGGCGAGCGGGGCTGCCGTGTCACCCCCACTGCGCCCGCAGAGGTGGAGAGCTCCACGGTGACCACGCGCATCGTGTCGCACATCAAGACCAAGGGGGCCCTGGGTGTCAGCTTCACCTTCTTTGGCACCTCCTTCCTCTTCATCACCTCGCACTTTACCTGTAAGTTCCCGGCGTCGGGGACACGGCTCCCCCCACGGCTGCGGGGGAGGGGTCTGGGAGGCAGAGGCCCCGCCCCCTGTGGCGGTGTCTCTCCGTGGGGAGGCCGTGGGGCCGGTCGTCGTGCCGACGCCGTGGTAGAGCAGCTGGGGGGTCGGTGAGCACACAGGCGTCCCCCCGTCCACGGGCCCTGCCGGTGAGGCCCCCCGCGCTCTGTCCTCACAGCCGGGGACGGGAAGGTGAGCGAGCGGCTGCTGGACTACAGCAGGACCGTCCAGGGCCTGGCCCTGCCCAGGAGCGTGCCCGACACCAGCCCCTACCGCTCCGACGCCGGTGAGCCCCCTCCGCCGCCGCTGCTCGTCCTCTGGGCAGTCCACTGAAAGTAGACTTTGAGAGCTCTTGAAAGCCAAGGTCAGGGAAGTCTAGAACGTCACCAGCCGATGGGAATGAAACCGCTCTGAGGCCCGGTGCTGGGCTCCTCATAAGCCGGGGTGGTCGGCCCATTCGGCGGTGGCTTTCACAGGGAGTGCGGCCTCGCCAGCCCCGTCCTGCACCCCTCCCACCCCTGCACAGGCCCTCCTGCCCCCCACCTGCCCCGCGGGGACAGCGCCCTGGGGGAGGTGGCATGCGGGGGCGAGCGGGGGCCGCGAGCGTGAGGGCCTGTGCCATCCCTGGACGGCTATCGCTGTTGGAAATGAGCGTATCGTGAACCCGACCGTCGGCCCAGGAGGCTGCACCCTGGGGAGTCCTGGCCTGTGCTGTCCCTGTCCCTCGGGCGCGGTGAGCGCGGGGAGGGCCGGGCTCACGTGCCTTCCCGTTGGGGCTAGCGGATGTCACCACCCGGTTCGATGGGGTGTTCTGGTTTGGAGACTTCAACTTCCGTCTGAGCGGTGGGCGCGTGGCCGTGGAGGCCATCCTGAAGCGGGACCTGGGGGAGAAGGTGTCTGCCCTGCTGCAGCGTGACCAGCTCACCCAGGAGATGAAGAAAGGTGAGGTCCCGGGGGGAGGTGCGGCCTCCCCGCTCCCGAGGAGGCTCAGCCTGCGGGGTTGACGTGGGGCTATGACCGTTCCAGGGTCTGTCTTCAAGGGTTTCCAGGAGCCTGACATCCACTTCCTTCCGTCCTACAAGTTCGACATTGGGAAGGACTCCTACGACACCACCTCCAAGCAGAGGACCCCCTCCTACACAGTGAGCACGCCCCCGGGGCCGCCCGGCTCTGCGGCCGAGGTCTGGGTCTGAGGACTGAGGCCGGGCGTGCGGGCTGCAGGGTCTGCTGTCTGCACCTCTGAGGCGGCTGGGGCTCGGGGGGTGGCCTCCAACAGAGGCCCTTCCGAGGGTCAGCGGGGCACGCGCCCCATGCTGTGTGCGGTGGGGCACCCGCGGCTGGCTCCAGGGCTCAGGTCGCCGGTAGGTCAGTGCCCGGGGCTCAGGATGCGCCGCGGGGACAAGCAGCGGGTACCGCATTGGGGCCGCCCACGGACTCTTCTCTACAGGACCGGGTCGTGTACAGAAGCCGCCACAAAGGGGACATCTGTCCCGTCAAGTACGCGTCCTGCCCCGGCATCAAGACGTCCGACCACCGCCCCGTGTACGGCCTGTTCCGGGTGAAAGTGAGGCCGGGGAGAGACAAGTCAGTACCGTGGGCACGTGTCCTCGCATGTCCCGTCCGCAAGGCCCCGGTTGGGGGGGGGGGGGGATGCCCGGGCTGCGGACAGGTTTCTCCTTGGGCGGTGGCCACACTCCGCTGCGCGGCGGGTCCCAGCGGCCCGCAGGGAACGGGTGTCGGGGCGACCCCCCAGAGGCTGCGGAAACAGCCGGGCCCTCCCTGCTGACGCCCTCTCTCCCACAGCATCCCGCTAGCCGCCGGCAAGTTCGACCGAGAACTATACTTAATAGGAATTAAGAGACGCATTTCCAAAGAGATTCAGAGACAGCAGGCACTGAAGAGCCAGCATGCAAGTACTATCTGCACCGTTTCTTGAGGTCTGCCTGAGACACCTACGTGAGAGCGTACCTGACCAAAAGCCCCTAAAGACAGAGAAGGTTGCTGTGGGGGATTCTCCCCTCCGGGCTGTGGGCGAACAGTGCTCGAGGCTGACCTTCTTACCAAGAACCCCACGGGGAGGCCAGAAGGCTGGCCAGGCCACGCCGCACACGTGGTCCCCCGGGGCAGGCATCCAGCTTGGCGGGGGGGGGCGGGTGGCACCCGAGCTGTGGACCTGCCACCACAGCAGCCCCTCTGGTGCGAGCTGGGTGCTGCCCTTCTCCCCCCGGAAACAGGGGCCCTGCTACCGAAGCAGATGAGCGGCTCAGGGCCAGGCGGCTGGGGGTCCCCGTCCCACAGCGCACACGAGGACCGAGCCCAGGCCCGGCTGGACAGGCCAGAGCCAGCCGACTTCCAAGGCGGGAACATGTTCCCGCTGTCCCACTGGGACGAGGAGGCCTGGCCTGCTTCGGGGCCACCTCTGGTCTTTGGTGGGGCTGGCCCTGTCCCTCCAACCATGAAACCACCTCCTTGTCCGTTTCTGGTTTTGGTGATTTCAGATCATTTGCATACGTATCACCAGCCTCAAATAGCGTTAACATAAGTAGTGCATTTCCTGGCCCGAGAAAGCAGAAGCCTAGGGTGGCCACGTCACATCTGGATCTTTCTTCGAGGGCTGAGCATGGGATCACCCACACGGCTCCTAACGACAGGCTCAGAATGTGGGAAACCAAGGGACACTCAACCTAGTCTTTTCAATTATTTATTTTTCCATATTTATATTTTTAAATAAATCCATATATTATATCTTAAAGTCTTTCTGGCCAAAGACTGAGTTCCAGAAGGAGCTCATCTGTCCACTCAGCCCGTCCTCCTGGTGTTCTCAGAGAACGAGGGTGCCCAGTCCGATGGCAGGAGGTCTGGTGTGCGCTGTGGCTCCCCGGGGCCGGCAGGAGAGGGGCTTTTAAGGGAGAAGGGGACAGCCCCGACCTGAGCAGAGGGAACAAAGTCCCTTCCAAAGGCAAGTGCCCCCGCCCCCTCCCGCGACACGGAGCCAGGCGTGCCCGGCCTCTGATGGGAGAGTCCCTTCACATCTAGTCAGCCCATCAGACTCGAAGAAACTTGTCTGTATAAAATTTTGCTGAAAGAAATGTGCTGTTGAGTTTTGAATTATGAACTGAAACGTCTGTCGGGGGAGGGGCGCGGAGAGGAGGCCTTTTCCTGCACCTTCCCGGGCACCGTCCTGACCGACAGGACAAAGCCGTGGCACAGCGAGCGGGAGTCTGGCCGGAGACAGGGCTTCGTGGCCGAGAGGTCACAGATCCTGCGTCAGGACGCTCACTCAAGAGCAGCCAGGAGGTTTGAGAGAAAAGGGCTCACTTGGGAAGGAAGTTACAATTCAGACGAGCACGCACAACGGGGGAGCACGGCCGTGACCGGGTCAGGGAGGAGCCAGTGGGGACAGCAGGGCAGGTGGCTTGGCACCAGCTTCCGAACAGACCCCTGGGTCTGGGCCGCAGCCACGTGGTTTGGAGCCTCTAGTCCAGCTGCGCAAACACTCTGGGCAGCCCCAACATCAGCCAGGCCTCCAGGCCTCGGGGCCTCCCGAGCTCTGCCCCCTCCAGCCCGCCCTCCCCCAGCACGCCCACCATGTGGCCAGGCTTCGACCCTCCCCCTGGGGTAATGCAGGACGGCAGTCCACCCTGCGGCCCGCCTGCCCTCCGACTCAGGCTTGTCTCCGCGGGGCCCACCCAGCAGGCGCGGAGAGCCTGGGGTCGCCCCCCGACAGTTGCCGGCACGTGCTGGAGAGGCATGGCAACAGGATGAGAGCTCGGGCAAAAGCAGTGGATGAAACTGAAGGAACTTACAGGTTCGTCTCCTCCAGTGAGCCCCGCCCTCCCGCCTGAGCAGGGCTGCAGGCTCCCTCCCCAGCTGCCGAGTGCCAGACGCGGCCCACGTGGGCTCCCGGGGCCTGTCCACGCCGGAGAACCACAAAGCTGCCCCACGTAGCTAAAGCACCGGGCCTCACGCGCCCGCCGTACCTAGCGCTCCTTCACCTGCCGGCTCCTGGCTTCACTCTCGCCACCGGCCACCAAGCCTGAGCACCCCCTCCTCCTGTCCTGTGCGCTCGGACACGCCTGCCACCCGAACACATCTTACAATGAAAGGATGAAAGACCTCGCAATATTGGGTGTGCCGAGCCCCACAGAGACACTCGCCCACTTCCGGCCGTTTTAGGAACGCTGCTGCTGGAGACAGCCTGTCCTTACTGACGGTGAAGGAGAACGCCAAGGAGAACACCGTGCTGAGAAAAACCCTCCACAAGCAGCCCGGGGGCTCCCCCTGCCCCAGGGCCCTGGGGAGGCGGGCTGGGGCTCGCGGGGCGGGGCCGGCGGGGGGCCGGCGGGGGGCCGGCGGGGCGCCGCCCGTCCGGGAATGCAGGACAGAAGGAAGCATGCTAACCTACTTCCCTGCGGCGGTCGGCCTTGAACCTTCCTGCGCACCGCTGCTTTCCAGCCACGGTGAGGGCAGGCGTCACCCCAGCGAGGGGCCTACTCGAGAGTGAAGCAGCAGAAACTGAGCTCTGCTCGGCGTCAAATGGGTCCGAGTTTAAAGAAGAGTCCCACGGTTTGCAGCATTTATGAATCTTTGCTCTAGACTCACACTCAAGGAAACACGTACGCACACACGCTGCCCCCGCTGCCCCCGCTGCCCGCGCGGCCGCTAGCGGAACAGCCGGAAGGCCCTGGGCAGGCGGCCGTCTCTGCTGCACAGCGCCGCCTGGATGTGCTCGTAGGCCGGTAGGTCGCTCAGGTCGCCCAGGGCGGCCACTGCAGGCTTCCTGCGCAGCATCTGCGAGGCGACTCTCCGGATGTCGTCTGGCTTCACGCTGCCTGGCACAGGAGACAGAAAGACGTCAGGGGACCACCTGCCTCCCACACAGACTGTCTCCAAGTGCGGCTGCGGTCATGAAACGGCCCCGGGGTCCAAGGCGGGGCTGCGGACTCGGAGGGTCCAGATTCAGCTATGAGGAGACCACGCTGTGTAGACGGGGAAGGAGCAACGGATTCAAGGGGTTTTCAAACACCGAGACACGTCAACTTGCAGAGAAGCTGACGTACCTGTAAGGGAACAGCTCGCCCCGTGCAGAAGCTGCAGGGAAGGAAAAAACACCCCTCCCCGGGGCTTCCCAGGCGGCCCGTCACCCGCACAGCCCGGCCTTCCGCGGAGGGACCGGGACCACAGCTTGCACGGGCACGAAAAGCGCAGTGGGAGAGCCCATCGATCACATGGCTTCGCCGCAGAAGGCGAGCCCTTACGGAGGCGGAGTGTGCTGCGCTCCTCGATCACAGGGGCTCCCCAGGCGGGGTAAGCACGCACCCGTGGATAGTGCGCGCCCCTGAGCTGCCACGCGGTGATGGACGTCCCCACAGAACCACCGTCCTAACCCGTGGGCTCACGGACCCTCTGAGGAGCTGGGGAACATGGACACGTCCCCCAGGGCAGGAGGGACACACCAAGGAAATTCAAGGACTTCCTGCAGGTCACCCCAGGAGGCCATGGCAACCTAGGCACAAGTCACAGAGGGTGCCCCCGCGTGCACCCCGTGTGGAGCGTTTCTATCCATCATCGGAGTCTGCTTAGAAAGCCAGCGTGGCGGTGAAAGGCCCATCTCTGAGGGTCTAAGAGCTGGATCACAGGGCTCGACACTCAGGGCTGGTCCAGGGTGAGGGCTGTTCTGGGCAAGAGCCACGGGTAACCAGGGCCGTGGCCGTCTCCTGGGAGGGCCCGCCAGGACGGTACTCACGGATGAGCGCACACAGCTCGTGGGGCAGCTTTCTGGAGCGTGTCGCCAGTACCTGCCTCCCCACGTCCTCAAAGATCACAGGTCTGGACTCCAGGTTCATCATGAGCATGGACGTCAGCTGCGTCTTGGCCCGCTCCAGCTCCACCTGGGATTCAACCAGCAACCACGCACTTCAGCTCGCATCCCCATCACAAGGAAGACCGGTCCCAGAGTCAGGGCTCCACGTAGACCCGAGGCAGGCCACCATGCTTCCCGCACCTCCAGGAAACTACCACGTCTCGGCCTGGAGCCGCAGACCACATGTGAGACGGACAACACGGTGACCCCGCAAGTTTCATTCACAAAGGTCGGCCTGAAACTGGAGGGCAGAGACACTCACGCGGGGTGCGAGACGGGAACAGCCGGGCGAGAGCAGCACGCGCCCTGGAAGATGGGCCCGAAAGACCCCTGACTGCAGATGAGTCCTTTCTACTTTTCTTAACTCCGGGCAAATACTTAACTTTCCTCAAGTTAGCTCCACGTCATCAGGAAGTACTTCCTAGCAGACCACTAAGAGAACTCCTGACACAGGTTTTTAAATACGTGTTATCGTTATTTTATTGAAAATTTTTTTTTTTTTAAAAATCCCTTCTTTTTCCAACTAAAAGGGAAACACATGATTATTGCAAAAAGCATGGACTGAGCCAGAAAGATCTACAGGGGAAGGCTGTGCCCAACCCTTGGAAGCAGGCAGGCCACGCGCTGGAGCTCTCCTCCCGGGCCTTCTAGGCGCGTGCATACAGAACCTGCTTATTCGAGCGCCGGTCCAGGAAGAGACAAGATCTCTAAGCATGTAAAGTGACAAAACCTAAGCCAAAACAAAAAACAAACAAACAAAAAAACCAAACAAGGAAACAGAAACGAGACTTCGGTTAAAATACAAAATGTAGGGGCGCCTGGGTGGCTCAGTTGGTTAGGCGACTGCCTTCAGCTCAGGTCATGACCCTGGAGACCCAGGATCGAGTCCCACATCGGGCTCCCTGCTCGGCGGGAAGCCTGCTTCTCCCCCTCTCACTCCCCCTGCTTGTGTTCCCTCTCTAGCTGTGTTTCTCTCTGTCAAATAAATAAATAAAATCTTAAAAAAAAAAAAAACTACAAAATGTAGCTCAGAGGAGCCGGCGGGCTCCTCCCGCAGAGCACGTGGCTCTCAGTCTTGGGGTTGAGTTCCAGCCCTGTGCTGCGAAAATTACTTTAAAAAGAAAATCTTCACGGACAAAACCAAACCAATCCAAAAGAGCAAAGCAAAACAAAACATAAAATGGAAGTTAGGGTTTCTACTTTTCTTAACTCTGGGCAAATACTTAACTTTCCTCAAGTTAGCTCCACGTCATCAGGAGTACTTCCTAGCAGACCACTAAGAGAACCAGCTGGAGGGGGCTGCTTTAGTTCACACGACCGTGCAGGTGGCTGGAGAGGACATGAGGCCCTCGGCAGTACTCCTTCCAGGAAAGCCCAACAAAGGCCAGAGCCAGGCAGCTGCGCGCAGGCCCAAGGCGGGTAAGGCAGCGACTACCCTGGGTGCTGAGACAGGAGCAGGGGAGCAGCATGGCTGTAGGCCTGGGTCACCCCGGGGCTGCACTGTCTGGCTGGGAGCAGAGGACGGGCCCGCTGCCCGCCACCCCCAACTGTGTTCTCTAAGCTGCCCACACCGCAGGGATGCCTGGAGGCGACTCTGTGCTCTACTTGCCTCATCCACGGTTCCAGCCATTAAAATAAATTCCTTTGTAAGGATCTCCACCATTTCTCGAACCTGTAAGGAAAAGGGAGCAGATGAGGAGTATGATCGGGACCTAACAACCCTCTTCCAATTCAGACGACACCCCTGCTCCGAGAGACCAACTCTGTGTCCTGAGACATGAGCTGCCCAGGCAGCAGAGGCCGCCGGCTTTGGGGCTGGCCCTCACCTGTCTGGGGTCGGCGCTGGCGTGCACGCACAGGAGGCCTGTGTCCTCGTAGCTGTGGTGGTACGAGGTCGCGTTGTACATCCAGTGGTGCCTGCAGGGAGCGTGGACAAGATGGTATCCCAGGGCAAAAACACCCTCAGTGGGGCCTGGTGACCCAGGGGACAGCCCAGTGACAGCGATCCAACCTACCTGTTGAGCACGTTGAGGTAGAGCCGGGTGAACATGCCTTTGCCAGGCCCGCCCGCGGAGAAGGAGCCGCCGCCTCCCATCATCATGTTGAGCACAGCAAAGGGGATGAAATCTGCCTCCTGCGGGAGACGTGAGGGCAGAGCTCGGCCGGGAGGTGATGCTGGGCTCCCCGGCGTGGTGGGGCCCGGCTGGGACTTACCAGGAAGGAACAGCTCTCCAGTCCGATCATGATGTGTGTGAGCTCAGGGAATGGGGCGGGGCCCAGACTGACATTGGACATGTCTCTTTCCAGCTACAAGCAAAGAGAGTGAACAGTGTACCCACACGGAAAACAAGCAGGCCTCAAAATCCTCTCCCATCAGGTTAGCCTAAATATGTTCTACGGAGTGCCTGTGGTTTAGCTGAGTGTCCAACTTTTGATCTCAGGGTTGTGAGTTCAAGCCCCACGCTGGGTGTGGAATCTACTTTAAAAAAAAAAGACCTGGGTGGCTCAGTTGGTTGAGTGTCTGCCTTCGGCTTGGGTCATGATCCCGGAGACCCGGGATCGAGTCCCGCATCGGGCTGCCTGCTCTGCGGGAAGCCTGCTTCTCCCTCTCTCACTCCCCCTGCTTGTGTTCCCTCTCTTGCTGTGTTTCTCTCTGTCAAATAAATAAAATCTTAAAAAAAAAAAAAAAAAAAGAAAAGGCAAAAGACCTCACTTCAGTTCTAGAAAAATCATACAAAAGTTAGTAAACTCCTTCTAGAGGCAAAAATGACCCAGCCTTCCAGGGAAGCTAAACTCTTTTTTTTAAATTTTATTTAAAGATTTTATTTATTTACGGGGGAGGGGGAGAGAAAGCACAGAGGGAGAGGGAGAAGCAGACCCCTGTTAATAGTAGGCGGCCCAATGCGGGGCTCGATCCCAGCACTCCGGGATCATGAGCTGAGCCGAAGGCTGACTTCACTGACTAAGCCCCCTGGGCGGCCCTAGACTCGTTCTTAACAAGCTCGCAGCTTTAAGCAAAAAACATCCTGCTCTGACACCAGAATGCGTGCCACGGTAAAGCCCGACCACCGCCAACACACAGCTAATCTAACAGCTGTGGGACAAAGCAGAACACACGCGGAAAACAAAAACTACTGAAAGCACGCACACCGTGTCTCGGCTTTACCTTGACAACGCCCCCCGTGTACTGGGCTACTGATCTGTCCACGTCCACAGCCTTGTCACATCCCCAGGCCGGTCGGGTCCCCAGGAGGTACTTTCTGGCACATTCCACCAGGTGCTCGTGTTCCACTCCAACCCCAGCCAGCACCATGCGGTCGGGGGTGTAGTAGTTTCTCAGGTAGGAATGAAGCACTTCCCGATCAATCTTTGCTATGTTTTCTGTGGGGCAGAAACGGTGGAGGCCAACTGTGTTTTCCCGGTAAGCAGCCTACCAAAAGAAGGGAGAGACATGGGTGACAGAGAGACCAGGGCCCGGTCTCCCCCCTCGAGCTAGGCCTGCCATGACCCTAGCTGTGGCAGGAAAAGCCCACGGGAGCTTAGCTTTGCTAGTTTGGCAGGAATTTTGTGTGTTTATAAAAGCAGTACAAACGCTGTATCCAGAACGAGACCTCAAAAAACAAAAACAAAAAGAAACCCCACCAAAACCATGAAAAATAAAATACTTGTTCTGGAAATGGAAGATCTTGTTACTCTAAGAATGAGGATGGGGGCGCCTGGGTGGCTCAGTTGGTTGAGCGACTGCCTTCGGCTCAGGTCATGATCCTGGAGACCCGGGATCGAGCCCCACATCGGGCTCCCTGCTCGTCCCTCTCTCACTCTCCTGTGCTTGTGTTCCCTCTCTGGCTGTGTTTCTGTCAAATAATAAAATCTTAAAAAAAAAAAAAAAAAAAAAGAACGAGGACGTGAAAAACACGCGTGAGTTGCCAGTTTGGGAATCACGATCTTCTGCCCACACCCGTGAGCTGTGACTAGCCACAGAAAGGCACACGTGCCCTCCCGACCGTGCCGGTGCTGGCATGGGGCCTGGTGAGGCGGGTGCCTGCAGGCTTCCTAGTACCTCGTGAATCATCTCTGTGAGAAGTGGTTCTGGGTCAGGCCGCATGTTAAGGTCCTCCAGCTCAAACTGGACAGCCATTCGTGTCATCTCAATTTCTTCATCTGCAAAGAACCCAGACAAGGCTCAGGCTCCCCCAGCCGGGAGAGAAATGGTGTTGGGCCTGTGCCACCAGGCAGGGCCACGGGTCAGCAGGGGAGGGGGCAGCACAGGGATCTCCTTGGCCTTCATCTGGGTAGACCTTGGAGCACGTGTGTGAGCGAGGGGGTCAGCGCCACGCGGGCAGGGCCTAGAGACACTGGGCCTCTTGTCCGGCTCAGCCGTGAGGCTGTCACCCGGACCTGTCCCAAAGCCCGGCTTCCTTGCCAGGAGAGGTGCTGAGGCCCCTGCCCCATGTGCCCCCAAGGGCGGCTGTGAGGATAGTCCCACAGGACGGGAGGCCGCCCACAAGAGAGGCACCATCCAGCATCACGGCTGTCACCTCATCAGCTCCTGGAAGGCAAGGCTGATGTGACGTGAGTGCAGCCCGCGCGGCAGCGACGCTCAGCACAGCCCACGCTGGCCCAGAGTCCTGCTACCGCCAGGCCAAGGAAAGGGATGGACGCAGGGACACAGTGGAAGCTTTCGGTGGCACACCAGCCGGTGTTTAAAAACAGTCTGGGGGCGCCTGGGTGGCTCAGTAATTAAGTGTCTGCCTTCGGCTCAGGTCATGAACCCAGGGTCGGGGGATCGAGCCCCACATCGGGCTCCCTGCTCGGCGGGAAGCCTGCTTCTCCCTCTCTCACTCCCCCTGATTGTGTTCCCTCTCTGGCTGTGTTTCTCTCTGTCAAATACATGAAATCTTTTCAAAAAATTAAAATAAAGAGAGACTGAGATGCCTTCCAGAAGCGGAAGGGCCAGGGCCGCCGGGCTGGCTCCGTCACAGAAGCATGTGACTCTTGATCTTGGGGTGTGAGCTTGAGCCCCATGCTGGGCGTAGAGAGTGCTTAAGTAAATAAAAACTTCAAAAAAAAAAATAAGAAGAAATGAAGACCCAATTTAACTAAAAACGTCAAAGGCACAGAGTTGTGTCCAAGTATCAAGTGTGAAGGACTTCTCTGACAGCGAGCGTCACTGTCAAGGAAACCGTGCCTCCTCGCAGGCAGCTGTGCCTGAGGGCTGCAACGGCGCTCCTCCTCCGCGCCCGCGTGCCTCCCCAGGGCCCAGCCCCCCGCACCCTGAGGCCGCCCAGGGCCTGCTACCTGTCAGCCTGGGGTGCAGGACCACATCAGCCAGCAACCCAACCACCGTGTCCAGGCCTTTAGAATCAGCAGACACAGCGTACATGGTGGTGTCCCTGGGAAGAAGCAAGGACACAGGGCACCGAGGTCATGACGGGTGTGTACCAACCGGGGCTGTTCCCCGCCCCCGCACCGAGGGCCAGCCCACACTCACTATGTCCCATCTTACAGCACGACTTCCAGCACGCGCTAGAGTGACAGGGGCTGCGCAGCCAAGATGGACAGGAGCCCCTCTGAGACATCTCCGCAAGTACAGGGCCCCAGCCCTGGTGGGGGTCCGGGGGGGCCGCGTTCATCCTGTGCTTCCTGGGGTCTGCTGCCCCGACTCACTGGCCAACACGCAGGACGCACAGCCTGACATGGCCGGGGCACAGACGAGCACCGCCTGCATCATCCACAGCGCCCCTCCATCTGAGTGCTGGCTACGTACTGGATCTCTCCCTGTCCCCAGAAAGACCAGTGCCTCTTCCTGGCTGAGCCTCACCCGAGCTGTCCTGGGCCGCCTCCTCCCCTCAGTCAGTCTGGCAAACTCCTTCAAGACCAGTCCAACGATGAGTTTGCTTTTGTTCCTTTCCTCACTCCACACCCGGTGACCTGTCCCCAAACTCCCACCAGTGTCGGTTTCGGGCTCTCGGGTCCAGTACATGTGCTGGAGTCCTCTGCCAGACACGTGATCACACTGGGGGCAGGGCCTGCCTGCGGGCGGGCACACCTGGCTGTGTCTGCAGATGGCCGGCCTCCGGGCCTCCCTGCCTCCCGGCCGTGGCCTCTGCTCTCAGTGTCACCGTCTGCATGCTTCCCCCACCAAATTCTCCACCCACCCCGGCCCGGGCCAGGCTCACTTCTCACCACGAGCCTCCACAGCCTCCCCAGGGCTGGGCTTCAGCAGGACTCTGCCCAAGGATAAGGACCACAGTCGCCTGCGTGTGCAACATCAGTGGGCCTACCTGGACGTCTGACAGTCACAAATGCCCCCGTGCTTCTCCAGCGTAAGCAGGATTTCATCTTTGCTGTCAAATCGATCTGTCGACTAGGAAAAATAAGTAAGGAAACCTAGATATGCAATCCAAGCCAACCTCTAAAGTATGTTTTCTGAGACATAAAAATTTACATTTACTTAGAAAATATGTGAAATCAAGTTTTAACCTGAAAATCTTTTAGTAGAATTACGTTAGCAACTCAGTCACTTATTAAAATAACCATCCTAAAGAACACAAAAGTAATAGATTCTTCCCAAACACAGTCTCAAAGGTTACAAACAAGACACTGACCGAAAATGCCAATTTTTCCAAAAAGTGAGCAATTCCACTAAGATATTTTGCTTCGTATCTTGATCCTGAATTAATAAGAACTGGCAATAAAAAGAAAATTAACAGATTAAACCAAACGTTGAAAAGGTGGGACTTAAGAGAAACCTCTAACACTGAACGTCAGGAAGCAGGCCGACCTAAATACAAGAAGGCGCTGGCATGCCCGCGGCCCGGACTTCAGTGCGGCGCCCCCACGTCCACACCGATGGAGTCCGGTGCTTCTGTCTGTGCTGGAGAACTGTTACACGTCCGGGAAGGTAGAAAGGGCAAGGGCCCAGCACCGGTGGGCAGTTCGTGCTTCACGTGCTCAGTTTTCAGGGTCTGGGCCCTACCTCCCCCCGCAACACAACTCACAGACGACGTATTAAGCACCACAAGCACGTGGGCATGAACATAAGCGGGCTGACCCATGACCCCGCCAGCAGTACTTACCTCCTACCGTACAAAATTGTCCAAATTTGTTTTGGGAGGCCACACGAAGCCCATTCTCCAGCGTGGTGACCTTGGTTTCAAACTTTTCCTGTCCGTCGACTGTAGCAAACACAGGCTCCGGCACCCCTGGTAAGGGGGCCGAGAGCGGGACGCTGGGGTAGGCACCACCACTACTGAACCGTCTGTGGGCGGGGGCTCCAGACCTAAGCACAGAAGTTACCCAGTTACAACACACCCGAGACCACCGAGCCTGTGATGACCATCTGGGCGCCGGCCGTCACATTCTGGCCACATTACATACAATGCAGTGTGCCCCTCTCTGCACATCTGTTCCTACACACCCGGAGACAACACACAGGAGTGGTCAGGAACACCGCTGCTGGGTACAAATCCCAGCTCGGCCCAGGGGCCTGTGGCAAGCGGCTCAGTTCTTTAGGCCCTCCCCGCCCTTTCCTGTAACAGACAGAAGCAGCACCTCGCTGTGACCGGAGCCCTGCTGGAGTGTGCACCCACGGGAGACCGCAGAGCGGGTGCAGCCGGTGGGCCGGGTCTGGACTCCAGCTCTCCCTCCCAGGCCCGTCTCCAGGCGCCCTCTGCCCCGCCTGCACTGTCCCAGCCCCGGGCCCTGCCGGTCCGAGCCTCCAACACAGCCGGCTCCGGACCGCCACAGCTTCCGGTCCTTCCCGCCCTGGCCTGCACCTGCGCCGGGCGCCGCCCCTTCTCCCACTCTTGTCTTGGCTCAGAAATGCCACCTGCTCGGAGAGGCGAGCCCTGCGCGCTCCGCCTGCAGTCAGACTCTCCCGCTAGCCGAGCGCGTTTTCGCGACCGCTCCCGCTCTGCCCGCGCTCCCGCCGGCCCCGCGCCGGCGCACGGGGAGAAGCCGGCCCCAACGGTGGCCCGAGCGGACGGCCCCGCGGCCGACAAGGCGGGAGCGCGGGCGGGGGCGGAGACCGCGCGGCAGCCCCGCGGCGGGCCGGACGGGGCGGCGATGGCACGTGGCCTCCGACGAGCCACATCGGCCCGGGAGGACAGGGCAGGAGGCGGCGAGGCGGCCCGGGAGAGGCCGGGCGGATGCGGCTCGGGGCCGGGACGCCGGGCCCCCGCCGCGGAAGCGCCCTCAGCGCCTCTGAGACAGGGCCGGGGTCCCTAAGCCCGAGCCCGAAGCAGCGGCGCCGCGTCTGCGCGTGGGGAAACCAGAGGCTGAGCGTCCGGACTGACGCCGGTCGCCCCGGCCCCCGGCCGGCCCCCGACGCGCACCCGGCTCACCTCGGCCGCGAGCCGCGCCACGAGCCCGAGCCGCGCAGCAGCAGCCGCGCCGTCGCCAGTACCATAGCCGCCATCTTGGGTCTCCGCCCCCTGCTTCTGTCGTCACTTCCGACCCCGCCCCCGAAGCCCCGCCCCGACGACGTCGGCCCGCGGCGTTCGGGCGCCCGCTTCCGGTGCCGGCAGCGGAAACCGCGGCCAGAGGCTGGGAGCGGCGGCCGGGCGCCGGGCGACGGGCTCGGGCGACTCGGGCCGCGGCCGGGGCGGAGCCGGGGCCATGGAGCCGCCGCTGCCGGGCTAGGGAGGGCCGGCGCCGCCGGGCCCGCGGCGATGGCGGGCTACGCACGCCGCCCGGGCGTTCCCCCGCTGTCGCGAGCCCGGAGCCTTGTCATTCCGGACGGTGAGCGGCCGGGCCGGGCGGCGGGGCCGAGCTCGCCGCCGGGCCCCGGGGCCGCCCCCGCCCCGCCGGGCCGGGCTGCAGGTGAGGCGGGCCGCGGTGCGCGCGGCCAATCGCTCTCGTTGTTATTGCAGCTCCTGCGTTCTATGAGCGCCGGTCTTGTCTCCCCCAGCTAGACTGTGAGCGCCCCCATGGCAGGGACCTGGACTCCCACTTCTTCGGCATTCGGCCGACGTTTATGTGCTATGTGCCCAGCCCGGTGCTGGCTTCCGTGGGAGATACAGGTGAGACACGAGCCGCAGGGAGCCCCCCGGCCGGCGCTGCCAGTCGGGACCGTAGCCCTAAGTCGCTCCCCGACCCAGCGATGGGCGCCCCGCGCCGCCGGGTGCCGGCCCGGGAAACACACAGGCGCAGAGCCGCCTCCCAGCTAGGAGCTCGCAGTCTGGTCCTGGGGAGCCCCCTCCCCAGCACAGACCCTTCGAGTGTAGGATGGTAAGTGGCGAAGAGAGGTACGCCCAGCGGGAGCACCGTGCGCACCTCCTTGGGGGGTGGGCTGCGAAGTGAAGCAGCCTCTGGGCGCTGGCCAGCTTTAGCTCAGCCTTACTCTCCCCAAAGCGGTTGTGCTGCAGGGCGTCCAGGGTGGGGTCTCATCGGGGTTTCAGAGGAGAGTGGCAACCAAGAAGGGTATTTATAAGGTATCACAAGGCAGGAGGGCATGCGCGTCCACACTGGTTATCAGAGCGGACTGGGAGCTTTTTCTGAATCACGCATGCCAGGGCCCTTGAAGCCATACTGTCTCCATGAGCAGGAGCCGGGGGCTTGCGTTTGAGGAGTTCCCCAGCCTATGAGAATCATTGCGATAGAGACCCCGCGTTGAGAGGCAGTTATCACAGAGGCCTCTGTGATGATCACGTTAAGGTGATGCCGTCTTTTTGCAGATTTTGGCTACGGAAAGGGGAAATGCCCTAAGCAAGGTCTGCCAGGAGCCCAAGAGACACATTTTGGAGGTAGGGTAGGTGGGCAGTCCTCTCTTTTTCCCTCTGCCCACACAAAGTGCCAAGCGCACGCCCCGTGACAGGTAGTCAGTTTGATAGCATACAGTTACTGTGCCGAGTGTGGAGTCCCACAGAGTCAGTCTTAACCTCAGGGTAGAAAGAGAGAGAGGGTACAAGGACACACGAGCCTGGCGTGCAGGACGACAGAGATGTGGGAAGGCACAGCAAAGGGGTCTGAAGAGGCAGCAAGGGCTGGAAAAACGAGTGGCTTTTACACAAGGTTGGCGCCCGGGCTCAGAGGGTCGTTGCTGGTAGGGACGGGGAGAGCGGGAAGGAGGTAGGACAGAGAGGAGGGAAGGATGGATGGGTGAGCTGGGAAAGGGACAGAGGCGGAGCAGCGATCCCCAACCTGGCCGCACCGTTGGAACTCCCAGACGGCCCCTAGGGCCGGTTATACCCCAGTCCAACTAACTGAGTCTATGTGGGAATGGCCTTCATGGGCAGCAGGGAGCAGGGACCAGGGAGGGGGAAGGAAAGCTCTTAACTCTACCTTCGATGTGGGGCTTGAACTCATTATCCAAGGTGCAGAGTCATCAGTTCTACTGACTGAACCAGCCCGGCACCCCTGGGAAGGAGAATTCAGAACGTGGAGGCACATCTGTTTTATTGGCTTGGTTTTTCATTTCCTGGTGTCGCTGAGTTCTCGTGAGAGGAGGAGGGTGCCAGTCCTGGTTTTAGATGTTGTGCTCTAGAAAAAGAAGTTAGCGGGGAAGTTTCTTTGTGATCGCTTTTGGGAGATTTTTTTGCAGTTGTGTCTTGCCGTATTGTTTCAGACGATAAACTTGAAGATCTTGCGGAGGCCAATCCGTTCTCCTTTAAAGAGTTTCTGAAAACCAAGAACCTCAGCCTGTCGGGAGAGGATACAACCAACAACAGGATTTATTCAAAGGTAGATCCAAGGCGTCGTCTGTGATGGCCGTACAGAGAAACGTCCAGAGGACATCTCTCCCGACATGGGAGACGCTGCAGGAGTCGGGGGGCAGCGGGAATCTGCGGCTAACACTGATGGGAAAGTCAGGTGGAGAAGCTGCTGGGACCCTTCCTGGCTCTTCTCTTTCCTGGGAGACAGGATGGGCCGTTCGTTCCACTGCCGAGCCCCTCGGAAGACAGGCCTCCAGTGACTCCTGGGTCTGAGCTAGACCTCCGGCTGTTTTCTTTAGGAAGCCACGAGACACTCACTGGGACTCGGCCGCAGCTCCCCGACCTCCCAGACTGTGGGGTATGGCCTGGAATATCAGCAACCGTTTTTTGAAGACCCTACGGGGGCCGGCGATCTTCTAGATGAGGACGAAGACGAGGATGAGGACGACGGGTGGAACGGAGCCTACCTGCCATCCACTGTAGAGCAGACCCGCTCCTCGGGGGTCGCCGCCAGCACATCACCCTGCAGCACTTACGTCTCCTTTTTCTCCAACCCGTCAGAGCTGGTGGGGCCGGAGACCCTGCCCCCGTGGACGCTGAGTGACTCTGAGTCTCGCGCCTCTCCGGCGGGGAGCCCCAGTGCGGACTTCGTGGCCCACGGAGAGTCTCTGGGAGACAGGCATCTCCGGACACTGCAGATAAGCTACGAAGCAGTAAGTGAGGGGGGTCTGCAGCGGCGTACTCGCAGATGACCCAGAGCCTCCCGGTGGCCTCGGTGGCCTCGGGTCTTGGTTCCAAGGGCAGGACAGTCGGCCGTCCGCTAAAGCCCCTGTGCGGCAGTCCCCCGCATTGATGGATTCCACGTGTGCCGTGCCAACAGAAGAACGGTGTGCTAGGTGCTGGGGTGCGCCCAGCTCGGGCAGGAGCTGAAGAGACCCTCCCAGGGACCCCCTCAGGGAAGGGTGTACTTCAGGCATTGGCTCAGGGATGACGTCTCGCCGTGTTCTGAGTAGAAGAAATCTGTATACACGTGATTATCACTTAAAAGAGAGTTAGAAGTAAAATAGGCATCCGTGACCTTAGACCTTTAAAGGGAGACTGACTCGTGGTTCTTTTCTATAAGGGAACAGGTTGACACTCTAGAACATTCGTTTATTGAGAAGCTCCAGAGCCAATTTGCAGAAACGTAGACTCCTTTTGAGTGGGACATTTCTTTCTTTTTTTTTTTTTAAGATTTTATTTATTTGACAGAGAGAAACACAGCCAGAGGGGGAACACAAGTAGGGGGAGTGAGAGAAGGACGAGCAGGGAGCCCGATGTGGGGCTCGATCCCGGGTCTCCGGGATCATCACCTGAGCCGAAGGCAGATGCTTAACCCACTGAGCCCCCCAGGCGCCCCTTGAGTGGGACATTTCTAATGAGGATTTTTTTTCCTGTGCAGTTGAAAGATGAAAACTGCAAGTTGAGAAGAAAGCTGACGGAAGTTCAGAGCTTCTCTGAGACTCAGACGGAAATGTACGTGAGCTCTGAGTCACCCTGCCTCAATGCCCGGGAACACTGCAGTCTTCGGTCAGTGACGGGGTAATGAGGGTGGAGCCCAGCTTGGCTCTCACTGGACACGGGCCGCCAGCATCACGCGCGTCCCTCGTACTCTGAGCGGAAGCTGACCACGCACGCTGCACTTGTGGAGAGCGGCCGAGCTGTCGCTTGAGGGCCTTGCGGTGGTCGCCTGGCCCGCCGCACCAAGCTGCCTCAGACGCATCTGGACAGTGAGCTGCGTGGGTGATTGACAGGCTGGTCTTTTCTGTCCCCAGGGTGAGGACTTTGGAACGGAAGCTGGAAGCCAAAATGATCAAGGAGGAAAGTGACTACCATGATCTGGAGTCGGTGGTCCAGCAGGTGGAACAGAACCTGGAGCTGATGACGGTAGGGGGGCTGAGGGGCGGGGGGCATTGTGACGCGCCGGCTGTGCCCCTCTCCTCTGCAATCAGCCCGCAGGGGCGCAGCAGCAGGAGGGGCACCTTCGTCCTGTTTCCACGTCTCACTATGTTACACGGTGTTGATGCCTTTTTTGTGGGGGGTGGGGCGGCGGACAGAAACGAGCTGTGAAGGCAGAAAATCACGTCGTGAAGCTGAAGCAGGAAATCAGCCTGCTCCAGGTGAGTGGCCAGCGTGGGCACAGGGTCCAGGAGCCTCCCTGGCAGTGTTGGCTCCTGCGGTCAGGCCCCGTCGGCTCCCCCGCCCCCTACCCAGTCCTCCTGGCCCGGTTTGCTCAGCGGGAGGGTGGTGGGCCCGTCCCGTCCCGTCTGGGATGGCATAGAACCCTACACAAACTTCCCCTTTCTGTAGATGAGTGCTGAGGGCGGACCCAAGGACGGGGGAAGCCCGGGTGCCCCAAGAGCCCACTCGGGAGACGCCCACCACGGGGGCCGTCCTGTGTCCCCTCGCGGTGCCGCGGCTGCCGGCTGCCTTTGGATGCTCCCCCTGCAGCGGCCAGAGTGCTTTGCTTCTCTCGCCCACCGCCAGGCACAGGTGTCTAACTTCAGGCGCGAGAACGAGGCCTTGCGGTCCGGCCAGGGCGCCAGCCTGGCGGTCGTCAAGCACAACACCGACGTGGCCTTGCAGAACCTCCGCGTCGTCATGAACAGCGCCCACTCCTCAATAAAGTGAGTGCGGGGGAGCTGAGGGCGCCTGGGGACGGGGCAGGGGTGAGGCAGAGATGGCTGGCGGGCCGGGGGGCATGGGGTCTTCGGCTTGGCATTTGAAACCGCACCCACACTGTGCCCAGCAGTCGGGCTCCCCGGGAGAAGCGCACCTGCTGGCGCTGGCAACCCCGCGGCCGCACGCCGTGTGCCGGACCAACAGGCTCTCGGACCGTCTGTGTGGTAGTCCCCGTTCTCCCCAGAGTGCTGACCTCGCACAGGTCGCAGTCCCTGCTCCGTCACCTGCCCAACACCTTGATTCTGCACAGAGACGAGTAACGGTGTTTCCCTCCCATCGTAAGAAACAGATGAGTTCATCGGACACCCCCTGGAAATGGCCGCTGCTGTCGCTCCCCGTGAGCGCCCCGTCTGCCTGCCATGGGGCTGGGCCCCTCCCGGGAGGAGCGGCGGCCCGCAGAATCAGCTCTGCCCTCGGGGACTGCTTTCTGGCGTCCGTCGGGGCCTTCGGGGAGTCGTGGTAGCAGGCCCGTAACATGTACGTTTCTGTTTTAGGCAGCTGGTTTCTGGAGCTGAAACGTTGAATCTTGTTGCCGAAATCCTTAAATCTATAGACAGAATTTCTGAAATTAAAGATGAGGAGGAGGGGTCTTGAGAACCTTGAGGTGCCTCCAGGCCGCAGCTCCGCTCAGACCCGGACATCTCTGCCCGCCCGCCGGATTTGGAAATGCTCTTGTCTTTAAGTGGGCCGTCCTCACCCATAGTAAAGATGTTTATCATGACCCGCCAAGTGTGAGCGGCCTCTGCAGGGAGACCCCCCACGCGAGAACCACACCGGCTTGTCTGCAGCCCTTCTGGGGGCTCAGGTCCCGCTACTTCCCAGACTAATGCTCTATCGGGAGACGTTTCTATAAAAGCCAGTGATTTTTTGAAGTTACTAAACCAGAAAACCACAGTTCTATAGTGAGTGTTTTCTGTTGTCATTCCGGAACATTAATCCTAAGTTAGTTGTTCCTCCTTAAATTTGACAGGAGAAAAAGCAGGGGAGCCGCGGTCGGTGGCTGCCTCTGCAGGCCCTAGGGCCTCTGTGACCTCACTGGGGGCCCCTGCCAGCTCAGAGTCCTCTCCTACGGCCCCGGGGGCCGTGCCTGCCCTGGGAGACCTGAGCACGGACGCCCCACGCGGGGTCACCCAGGCAGGCCCCCTGTGTGGCCATCTAAATGCACCTGTGGGCCTTCGGGTTTGAAAAACTGCTTTGGTTGGAGGGTTTTGATACATGTTTCAAGTGGGGTTTTATATGATGATGTGTAGAATTGAGGAATTCAGAGTAGTGCAGAGGCTTCCTATGTCTGCACCGGGCCTTCCACGGAGCCTTTCCAACTGCTGTGCCGCATAGGGCAGGCGGAACATGCACTGTGCCTTCTTGCCTATTTTTCTGTAGGTGTTATTTTTTTAAATAGATTTATTTTTTTCTCTCCTGTTCAAATTGACAGCTTTGCTATTTAATAAATGGTAAAACTCCTATGACCTGTCCCTTTTTTCCTGACTTAACCAGGCCTCTATGCTTGAGAATCACGGTATGCATCTTGTCATAAGGGGTGATTCGGGCTGATACGTGAAGCATTCGGCGTGGCCTGTGGAGTCAGGGTAGACTCACACCACTGCTGCCTGGGCCTGATCATGGCGCCCGCACCCCAGGCGGCAGAGCAGAGTAGTGTTGGAGCATTCTTTGATCATGCGTGCCACGGGAGAAGTGGGTCGGGCCTCAGGCCGTCGAATAGCCAAGTGCGACGATGGGGTTCTCCTCTGGGTGTGTGGGCGGCAGAGGGGCTGCGGGGCCAGGGGTCTAGGTGAAGCAGGGAGCAGGGTGCACACATAGACTCCTACTGCAGTGCTCCCGTAAGACAAGTCGTGGGGCCGTCCAGCTCAGCCCCAGGATTTCCAGCGTCCCACGCCCGTGCCTGCAATCTCCAAGCCTGCTCTGTCCGGCTTTCCGGCGGAGCCCCAGCCCTACTCCCCCGGACCCCCGAGACGCCCCTCATGCCGGGAGTGGCGCCCCCCACCCCGAGGGCCCAGAGGTGCGCGCGGGGCGGGGCGGGGGCACCCGGGGCTGGGCGCACTGGGCACTTGGCCGCTTTGCTCAGGCTGCGCAACAACAGACGCGGACCCGGTTTAGCACAGGCGGAAACGAGCCTGTGGGATCCGGCCATGCGGAGGCCACGCCGCGGGGGAGGGGGCGAGGGAGAGGGGAAGGGTCCCGGGGAAGGGTCCCGCCCCGGCCGGCGCTCGGCAGTCCCGCGGACGACCGCGTGGGGGCAGCACCCGCCTGGCCCGGCGTGCCCCGCGCTGCGGCGGCGGGGCGGGACTTCCGGTCTTGCGGCCGCCGGAAGTGCGGGGGGCGGTGGCGCTGCGGAGGGTGAGTATGAGGGTGGCGGGGCGGTCGCCGGGGCCGGGGCGGAAGGAGCGGGGCCGGGGCTGCTGGGCTGGGACGGGCCGCGGCGGTGGCGGCAGCCGGTGGGGCTCCCTCGCCCCCGGAACGTGCACCTCGCGCCGCGGGACCGGCTGAAGCCCGCGCGGCGGCGGCGGCGGGGCCCTTCTCCGGCTCCCAGGTCCGTGCCCCGGTCCCGTGCGCTTCCCCGCGAGCCCTCTCTCTTCCCGGCCCTCCACCCCGGCCTCCCGGGCTGGCGCTGTGAAGAAACGCGGTCCCGCGGCCGCCCTTGTGGGTGCGGGGACCCTGCTGTCAGGGGCGTCCTTCCCGGCGCCTGCATCCCCCGGGGGAGGCCGCGGCGCCGCTGTCTCTGGGTCCAGGTTTCCCAGGACCTGGGCCTCGGCCTTGTCCTCCGGTGACTTAGCGATGACACCCGCCGTGTCTGCGCCAGGTGACCGGCTGGGCCCTGGGACCCTGTCGGTGTCGGTCCCCCTGCCCCACGCTGGTCCCAGCCTCCCAGCGGCAGGCGGGTCCACATGGCCTCAGCACCCGCAGCAAGCAGCCTGTGCGGGGGTGTGGGAGCTGCCGAGGTCCTGGGCCTCCCCAGCAGGAGTGCCTGCCCAGGCCAGGCTTCTGCGTCCCCCGACAGGCACGGGGGCGTGAAGGGCGGTCTCTGAGATCCTGTGATCTGGCCCAGCGCAGGTGGAAGCCATGGACGTAGACGCGGAGAGAGAGAAGATAGCAAAGGAGATCGCCGAACTCGAGAGGATTCTGGATCCCAGTTCCTCGGGCATCGGAGTGGGGCTCTCAGAGTCCAGTCTCGAGTTGGATTCTGACGCAGGTGCGTTTCACAGGCCGGGGCTAGAGCCCGTCCATCTGCCCTGCAGACCAGTGCAGTGCTCGGCCACGCTGACCTCTGCCTCCACTCCCTGAGACGGCCTGTTAGCGCTCCTCCTCAGCGGGCTGTGGACCTGCTGGCTGCGAGGGAGGGCGCTCTCCCGGGAGGAGGGACAGCTGACAGTCACCCCCACGCGAGGCCCCTCACCGCAGCTCCGATTGGGGACTCGCCCGTGGAGTCAGAAGCTATGAGGAACCGGGCCCTCGGTCCTCTCCCAGTCCAGGTGCGGCTCTGAGGCTCTTTCTCAGAGTTTCGGACTACTCCGGGGCCCTGGCCCTGCCCCTGCTCCCCACTCACTCCGGCACCCCCGGACGGGGCTGGCTGTCGCGAGGCCTCCCCTTCTGGTCCTGGTGCACCTTCCTTCCCTGGCTGACCCTGCCCTCGGCACAGGGCCTCTCTTGTCTGGACGGCTGGTGGGGAGGGAAGGTCCACGTTCGTCCTTAGGCCTTTCAGCTCCTCCTCTGCCTGTGGTCATCGGGAAGCGACCTTGTGCTGCACTTGCTGGTCACCTCTGACGGATATGGGATCCCGTCGCCAGTTACCCATACAGTATGCTTGTGTTCCCCCAGATTTGCTGCCGGACGACGACTCAGAGGCTGCCGGATCTCCAGGCTCGGTAACTATTGGGCTGAGCTGGCTCTGGTGCCCACCGAGGCAGACGCCACCAAGACGGGGGTGGGGAGGGGCTCTGACATCCTCGTTCTTCCGCGTGCTTGTTACTGCACCTGACACGTCACAAAGCATTTGTCACCAAAAACAAAATCGTTCGGAGAAAACCTTTGTCCAAGGTCTGGCATTCATGCCTCCTGACTTTGCTGAGCTTCAGGGCGCGTGTGCGTCTGGGCATGGCGTCACACACGGAAGGTTTCCAGCCCCTTGTCGTTTGCTTGTCTGTGCCTCAGTGTCCAGCATGCAGCAGGGGCGGTCACAGCACGAGTCCGTCCACGCCTTGCGCATCCCCGGGACGGTGCCTGGCATGTAACCTCTCAGGCCGGTCTTTATTGCTATCTCATGTTTATTTTAGAATTCCATGTTAATTTGGAGAACTTTTACGATGTGTTGTGTGTCTTTTCGTGAAGGCAGTAGGTACAAAGTTGATCCTGGTTTTTAGCAGATGGGTAGCGTCCTTGGCTTAGACTTGCCGTGGTTCCTCACCTTTACGTTCTGTGGGTTGTTTCCGAGCTTTAGTCTTGCTTGTGTTGCGGTGCCCACCCTCACACGCGTTGGGGCTCGCTGTCCCCTGCAGCGACAAGGCACACGAGCCCATTCTGAACCTTGACTTCCACAGAAACGTTTATTGTGGAAGGGGATGTTACTTAGTTCCTCACGCTTTCCCACCCAAAACATCTCTCCAAATGATTCTTGTCTTTGTCTGAAGTCGTGGGACGTACACACGCTGGACCCAGCCCCACGTCACGGTGGTCTCCTGCTGGTCAAGGACCGGAGCATGAGCTCGGGGTGGGGGGTGGGGGCAGCATCTGCCTGTCCTCTTCCTCACCTGCAGTTTCTCACCTGTAACCAGGAAGAGGAGCGGTGGGGTGAGGCCAGCAATGGTGAGGAGGACCCCAAGGAGAAGACCCTCCCTGAAGACCCGGAGACCTGCCTGCAGTTGAACATGGTCTACCAGGAGGTTGTCCAGGAGAGGCTGGCGGAGGTCAGCCTCCTGCTGGCCCAGAACCGGGAGCAGCAGGTAGGACAGGCCCAGGCCCTCACAACCCCCTAGCCAGACACCCCAGAACCAGGGCTTTGAGCTCTGCTTCCTGGCCACCCGGGGCCCCTTCTTCACAAAGGGAGTCGCTGCCCCCTAACCCCAGAGGGCCCCTTGTATCTGCCACAGGAGGAGCTCATGTCGGACCTGGCAGGGTCCAAAGGCCCCAAGGTGAAGGACGGCAAGAGCCTGCTCCCAAATCTGTACATAGGGCACTTCATGAAGCCCTACTTCAAAGACAGGGTGACCGGATTGGTGAGTAGCGGGGGTCCCGGCAGGCTGCGTGGGAAGGGGCTCTCGGCTCCGCGCCTGCTGTGGGCGTTGTGAATTCCCTGGGATTTTTCAGGGTAATGTTCTCCAGCCGCCTTCGAACTCGTTCTGGTTGCCAGCGGTGGAGGGTCTCTGTCCCCGAAAGGTGGCCTGCTACCCTCAGCTTCCCAGATTAGCCCAGGGGCGCTCCCCTAAGAGGTGGCACCGTGGGCAGGGCAGCTTGGCAGGACCCTGGCAGCCCGGTAGCGAGGTTCTGTGGAGCCGCTGACCCCCCCCCACTCCTCGTGGCCCCTGGCACTCTTCAGGGAGTAGCGCTGGGCCGAGGTGTCTGTTGCCAGCCGGACTACTGAGGCAGTCCGAGGGAAAGGGCTCCAGGGTTCCGGCAGGGCCCAGAGTGACGCACTCAGCCCATAAGGTGAGCACACCTGGGTCCTGTCCACGACGTGACAGTGCTGTATCCGTCAGGGGCCTCCTGCCAACGAAGAGACGCGGGAGAAGTCCGCCCAGGGCATCAAGGCTTTCGAGGAGCTACTGGTGACTAAGTGTAAGTGCCCGGGCCGGGCCTCAGCACCACAGCCCTGCCTCTGCTCAGACGCCCTCCTGTGGCTCTGTGGGTTCCTTCGGGCCCTGACCCCTGGGGCTGGCCCCTCAGCCCATGCCTGTCTCGTGCCCTGTGGGGACCACCATCCCCATGGCTCAGTGTCTGGTCTCCGTTTCTGAACATCCAGCCCCAGGGGCCCAGCTACGAGCTTGGGGAGGGCGTCCGGCTCCCTGGACAGAGGGCCCTGTGCCCGCAGCCCGGCCCCCCAGCCAGCTCTGTGGTCCTGGCCTGTGCGTGTGCCGACCACGTCCTCACGTCAGAGCAGGGGAAGGCGCTGCTGACGTCGTCGTCTCTTGTCAGGGAAGAACTGGGAGAAGGCCTTGCTCCGAAGGTCAGTGGTCAGCGACCGCCTGCAGCGCCTGCTTCAGCCCAAGCTACTGAAGTAAGTCTGAGCGCGGGTGCAAAGGCCAACCTCCCCAGTGAGGGGGCCGTCCAGGTCCTCGGTGTGGCCGCGACCCCCTGCTCACAGTGGGAGCCGAGCCGATCCCCAGAACCTTCCCCCAAAGAGGCAGCTGGGCACAAGGTCAGGTGTGTGAGAAGTGGGCAGGCCGAGTGGCCACATTCAGTCGTGCTGCTGGGGCGGTTTCTCTGGTCTGCGTGCGGACCGACCGTGCGATCTGCCCTACCCGATCCCTGGGTCACCTGTGGCTGGGCTCGTCTGCTCCCATGCCTTGGTGTGTGGGTCAGGATTTGCTTCCAGGGGTGGTTTCCTCCTCCCTGGCCTCCGGAAGGGGCGACCGCCGCCTTAAGTAGGCCTTGGCTTTGTCGCCAGGCTGTCCGCACAACACCTCCCTGCGTGCTGGGCCCCAGGTGGGCAGCTGGGACGCCGAGCCAGTAGTCATTCCCATCTGTGCGTGGTGCGATGGCGATGACAGCCAGGAGAGGGGGTGCCGCTGCTTCCCGTGGGCGGGTAGTCGGGGCTTGGGCGCGTGCTCGCCGGCGCAGCTTCATTGCGGGGAGGGATGTGCGTGCCTGGGTACTAGGGGAGCTGTGCTGGCCCTGGCACGCCCACCTCCCCCGCTGGAGCGCGGCCATGCCGTGGCTAACCCTGGTGTCTCTGCTGCCCCCAAGGCTCGAGTACTTGCACCAGAAGCGGAGCAGGGTGACCAGCGAGGCGGAGCGGCAGGGCCTGGAGAAGCAGAGCCAGGAGGCGGAGAGGGAGGTCCAGGAGATCCGGTGAGTTGGGTCTTACTGGGAGGGTGAGGCCTGAGGGGAGACGCGGGCCTGGTGTGACCCTGGCAGCCTGTCTCTTCCTCCAGGCAACTCCCAGAGGAGACCTTGCTGGGGAGCAGGCTGGACAGCCACGACTGGGAGAAGATTTCCAATGTGAACGTAAGTGGGGGCCCCACTGGGCTGGCGGCAGGGGTGCGGGCTGGGTGGCAAGGTCGGACTCAGGCCGTCAGGCTGTGCCCCCAGCAGCCCTGCAGCGAGGCCTCTGGGTGGACGTGCCTCGGGTGCGCCCCACGGAGTGAGCTCCCTTTTCTGAGCCGGATGAGCATGAAGGTTCAGGCTTCACGCTCAGAGCTGAACCCCCACTTCTGGCCGTGTGAGTGCTGGCAGCTTGGACAGGGACCCCACTTCGCGCTGGGTGCCAAGCCGCCCGCTGTCCACGAGTGACGGCCTCTCCGTTGGGTCTCTCTGCCGCTGCAGTTCGAGGGCGCCCGCAGCGCGGAGGAGATCCGGAAATTCTGGCAGAACTGTGAGCACCCGAGCATCAACAAGCGGGAGTGGAGCGGGCTCGAGGTGGAGCGGCTCAAGGCCATCGCAGCCGCGCACGGCCACCTGCAGTGGCAGGAGATCGCCAAGGAGCTGGGGGTGAGGAGGGGCGGGCCTCGGCTGCACAGCTGGGGGGCCGGGCGGGCTTCGGGGCGCAGCCCAGCCCTGGGGGCCAGTGGATTTCTTCCTTGTGCTGAGTCTCTGGAAGCTTCCAGTTCCCCAGCCTCTGTCGTCTCTGCTCAGCCGCTCTCCCCCTTTCTTCTGGAGGCTTCCTTGTTTCCATCAAGCTCAGGGGTTAGTTTTGAGGGGAACGCCCTTCCCGGTTTCCTCTGGGCTTTTGTGTCACTTCTGAGGTGGGGAGCAGGGCGTCCCTTGGCTTCCGTGTTCGTCATGAAGGTGTTGGAGGCTCGCCTCTTGAGAACAGCTTGTGGCGAGCTGGGACTCTCGCTGCCTCTTCGGGTCTTAGCGTGTGTGGGGAGGTGCTTCTCGCGCGAAGCTGTGTCTCCGGAGTCCTTTGTGTTGCGCTCCGGCTGGGATCTCCGCGGCTCCGGGCTGGGAGGGCGACGCGCAATGTCCCTGTGTCTGAGCCGACCTCCGCCCCGCGGGTGGCAGGTGGTCTGGAGAGCCGCTCGGCCGCAGTGCCCTGCCGGCGTCGGAAAGGCACGGTCCCCTGGTGTCCCTGCCGACGCCGCTCCCTGTGCCGAGCGGCTGAGGCCCACCAGGCTCTATGTTCTCGGCAAATCGGCCTTTGAAAGTCGTCTTTAGCCTTTCTTAGTTTCTGGGTCCCATTTACGGTTGTGGTTGAGAGCAGTGTCGGTTCTCAGTAAAACCGAGAAGGCGTGGAGCCTCGCCATCTGTCGCCCCCCACCATGGTCCCTTACCGGAACGGCGCTCTTTAACCAAGGCCGGGTCTGTGCCGACACGCTGGTGCCCGCAGCTCCCCGTGGCCGCAGGGCTGTCCTGTGTGTCCGCGGACTGCTGCTCTGCCTGCTTCTCCCAGGGGTCCTGCTGCGCGCGGCCTGTCCCAGTGTGCCCTCCTCTCACGCACGGAGGGTCCTCCTGGCCTTTTCCCCGACCTGGCTGCAGGTTCCTTGTTGGCAGTAATAACACCCCGTTGCCTGGGGGTCCTCGCTGCGTGCCTCCACCCGCTGAGGGCGTTCTGGTTGCTTCCAGGATCGGGCGGCCGTGGAGGTGCCCGGGTGTTTGCGTGGATGCACGTGTTCGGCTCCTTCCGGCAAATGCCAAGGAGCGGCCGTGCGCCGCGAGGGCGTCTGGTTCCGTCCTCCACAGTGGCTGCCCCCTGCTCTGAGCCCAGCCACCGACGGGGCCCCCGCTGCCCGCGTCCTCACGGTGTGTGGCGGCGCCGCGTTCATGCCGGCCCCGGCAGTGCCCAACAGGATGCCTTGCCCCTCGTCTGTGTGTCGTCTTTGGCCTCGTGTCTGTGGAGGCTTTGGGTTTATTCTCGGTTGTTTTCTTGCTGAGTTTAGGAGAGGGTGTTGCGTGTGTGGAAGAACAGGCTTTGAACAGACGCGTCTCACGAGTGTTTCCCCGTGTGAGGCTCGCCCTCGTTCTCTGGCCTGTCTCCGCAAGCAGCGGGGCTCGGTCTCAGCGGAGCCCGGGCGGCCTGTCTTCCCAGGACCGTGCTTTGGTGTCATGTCCTGAAAGGCCAGACCCGAACCCCACGGGCCTGCCGAGCGTGCGTCCGGCCCTATGCGCTCTCTGTAACTCAGAGGTTTTCTTAAGGCCAAAAGAGCTCAAATGGCATTAGTCAGTTTTGGGGAACGATTTTTCTCGCAGGGGGACCAGGGAGGGGAGCAGCTTGTGTGGCCACATCTGCCGGGGAGACTGAGGGTTAGGTGCTGCGCCGGTGCCCGTGTCCCGCCAGGGTGCAGTCGCCCCGGAGCGCCCCCTGGGACGGCGTCCCCAGCCCAGCGTTACGGCAGCAGAGCGGCCCCGTGGCGTCGGAGGCGTGTGCTCTGCGGGGAGCTGTGCCCCAGGCTGCTGAGCGGGCGGTTCCCACCAAGGAGCCCAGGGTCACTTTGGGGTCACGGACTCTTCTGGTCACCCTGCGTGTCTGTGAACGTGCAAACGCGTGTGTCGTGACCCTCTTGCATCAGGCTGTCCCATCCCCGCGCACGCTGGTGGGAACGGCTAGGTCATGGGTTCACAGCACCCCGGGTCCCTCGATGGGGGTGCACGCCCAGTAACACCCACTCTGCTCTGTTCGGGGCCTCGGGAAGACCAACCGCAGCGCCTTCCAGTGCCTGCAGAAGTACCAGCAGCACAACAAGGCTCTGAAGCGCAAGGAGTGGACACGGGAGGAGGACCGCCTGCTCACCCAGCTCGTCCAGGAGATGCGCGTCGGCAGCCACATCCCCTACCGGAGAAGTGAGTGTCCACCTGGGCTCTGCCGCCCAAATCCCCGCTGTGGCTCGCAGGCCCCAGACCCGAGGCCCCTCCTGGGCAGAGGCAACTCTGTTGTCGCCGGCTAGAGGGGCTGGAGTGGGATGTCCGCGGTCATCCAGACCCTGCAGCCCCTGGCCCATGACCTAGTGACCAGAGCAGCCCCTTGCTGAGCGAGCCAGGGAGCGTGGTGCCCAGCAGGCCCTTCTGTCCCTAGTCGTCTACTACATGGAAGGAAGAGACTCCGTGCAGCTCATCTATCGGTGGACCAAGAGCTTGGACCCCAGCCTGAAGAAGGGGTTCTGGGCCCCAGAGGAAGACGCGGTGAGTGTACAGCGCAGAGACCCAGGAGGGCTGTCCCCCGGTACGTGAGCCTAGTGCCTGCTGTCTCTTCTGGAATGGGCTGGCGCGGCCTGGGGGTTCAGGGTGGCCTGCAGGGGCCTTACTTGTTTGCCGGCCTTTCGTGCAGAAGTTACTTCGAGCAGTTGCCAAATATGGGGAGCAAGATTGGTTTAAAATCCGGGAAGAGGTGCCAGGTAGGAGCGATGCCCAGTGCCGAGATCGGTGAGTTGGACCTCGCTGGCTGAGGGAGGCCTTGCTGGGGTCGCTGCCGGGGAGGCCAGAGGGAGGGGAGCAGCCTGTGCCCCAGGTGGCCCTGCCAGCAGAGGCCGGGGTTGCTGGCGGAGCCCTGCGTTCCCCGGGTGACCGGGCAGGAAGCAGAATGCCTGGTTCTTCGAACGAGGCTTTTGTACAGGCTCAAGCAGGGGGCCCGGGGGCGTTTCCGAGCCTGGCGATCTCCTTTTCTCAGTCCGGGTTTTTTTTAACGGTTCTTAACAACATAACCTACGTGTCGTACGACATGTCCCCGTGAGGGGTGCGGTTCTGGGGGGTCTCTGTCATTGGCGAGCAATGCAGCCGTCAGCCCAGGCAACTTCAGAACTTCTCCGGCCCGCCCCCCGGAGAAACGCTGTTTCCCAGCAGCAAACAAGTGATGGAAGGGCCGAGAGCTGGGGCGCAATTTTGTCCAGAGAGCACACGACACGGGGCCACACGCCACGGGGCCACACGCCACGGGGTTGTAGTTGTTGCAGGAACATGAGGCAGAGCAGCAGCGAGACGCCACCGCGCGCACGCTGGCGCGATCGTTTTCAGACCGCGCAGAAGGGTGGGTGTAGACGGTGTGGAGCGTGCCTGGCGCGGGTGCCGCAGAAGACGGTGTGCGCGTCCTCGGGGAGCTTGGCCGTGGCACCGCCGCACGCCCGCGGGAACCGGGAGCTGGGCCTCACGAGGCACCTGCACGCACGTGGTCACAGCTGCGGGCTCACGGCGGGGACACGGCGGGGACAGGGTGTCAGCGGGGGAGCAGACTGACCGCAGAAGCCATTGTCGGGCTGCGTGGACAGTAGACGACCGTCCAGCCTTAGGGACAGAACCCTGGGGCACCTGGTTGGTGCGGTCGCTACAGCGCGCAACTCTTGATCTTGGGGCCCCGGGTTCGAGCCCCACACTGGGTGTAGGGAGGACTGAACACATGAGTGGACCACGTCCTGACGCGCTCCCCCCATGAGCGAGCGCACGAGCGTCAATGTGGACAGGCACACCGCTTGCCCCTGGCCGTGCGCCTGCAAGTGCGGCTTCCAGCGCACAGGGGGGCTGCCGCAGTGCCCGACCCTCAGCGGGCACCGCCCGGGACTCCCGGCTGCCGCCGGCGCGGGGCGTAAGGGGGCGTCTCAGTGGCTCCCGTTCACGGCTCCCGGTCGGCTCCTGGTGCTGAGCGTCTGCGAGTGGGCCGGCCCTTTGCGTGCCTTCTTTGGAGAGACCTCTGCGTTTGTGGTCCGCCCGGTTATAAAAGCAAGTTGTCTTTGTGTCCCGGCTTTGGGCAAGTTGACGCGTGCTCGGCTAGAAGCCCCTTATCCGAGGCTGCGCCTGCCCGTCTTTCTTGATGGCACCCTGTAGACACACTGAAAAGGCTTTGATTTTGATGAAACTCAGTTAATCTGCATTTTCCCTTCCTCCCCTGAGCTTCGGGAGCCAGGTCCCGGGAGCCATTGCCGGTGCGCGGCAGCCGCAGGGGTGGGGCCAGTCGCGGGAGGGTGTTCTGGTGCCTGAGACGCCCCCGGGCCCCTGCCACTTTCAGGTATCTCAGACGGCTGCACTCCGGCCTGAAGAAGGGACGATGGAGCGCCAGCGAAGAGGGGAAGCTGCTTGAGCTGATCGAGAAGTACGGTGTTGGTGAGTCCTGGGTCCCCGCCCGCCCTGACCCCCAGCAGGCGCAGCTCGTGGCCACGGCAGTCACCTCCCTGTCTCCAGGGGCAGCGGCTTTTGCCCTTTGCACACTGATGTGTGGGTGGGATGGAAAGTTCAGGAGCGACTTCCCTCTGCTGCTGTCCTGGAGACAGCTGCGGCCAGCCACGTGCAGCCGCCCAGCCTGCCCTCCGGGCCCATCTCTAGGGCAGCTTTTTAAAGTTGAATCATTCAGTGTGAGTTCACAGAGCCCGCTGTTTCCCACCCTATGCTGTAGCGTTTGGTTGTCTGTCGTGAATGTTCCGTCTTCGTGCGTCCTGTGTCTTCCTGTTGTTGTCGACAGCCATGTCCTGTCTCCCTGAGGAAGAGCCCAGAGCTTCATCAGCTGACCGACTGTTGACGGCTGTTTCCGGGCTTTCTCCATTCGGCCCCCGAGCTGGGCGGCGCCGGGGGCTCGGTCACTGTGCTTGCTCGTTAGCTGCGGCACCTGCTGCGGACCAGACCCGGCACGTGCTGTGCGAGGTTCAGGCCCACGCAGAGTCCCGACTGGCCCGGAGGCCCACTGCCCCAGAAACAGGCACTGGGGTCCTTCTGCCTACGCTGTCGGGGAGACGAGATCATTGACCACGTCGGACGTAAACGCAGGGGTGGCAGATACGCAGAGACTGTCTTCGCAGCAACGCACATGGTTTTCTCCCTTGTGCTTGTGCATTCCCTAGAACCTTTCTATAAGCCTGGTTGTTCTTTGAGATTCAGAAGCTTCTCTGCCGTGGGGAGCCATGTGCCGCAGAGCGCACGTCCTCATGGGAGCACGGCACAGGCCTTGTACAGAGACGGCGCGTCTGCGAGAAGAGCCTCTCGCTCCGGAGGTAAACGTGTCAAAGACTGTGGGAAGCAACGTCGACATTTTGCTTTTGTAGGTCACTGGGCAAAGATAGCTTCTGAACTTCCTCATCGGACGGGCTCTCAGTGTCTGAGCAAGTGGAAGATCATGGTCAGGGTGAGGCTTTACCCAAAGTCGGTCCAAAGGCCCTGTCCCCCGGGGCCAGTGTCATCGCCAGGTGGGGAGAGGAGGAGGGACGTCTGGTCTCTGACCCTGGCATCTCTTCTTCCTGGGAGCCAAGGGCAGAGAGCCCAGCCTCTCCCGACAGCTGCTGTCCCCTCAGAGCAGCTGGGGGGCGAGGGGGCCCGAATTCCCAGGGTACTGTATCCAAGCCTGCTTGCGGTCTCCCCAAAGGGCTGACCTGCCTGCCCATTGTCCCTGGCCCGTGAGCCCTGGGCAGCCGAGGCCTCCAAGTAGCCCCTCCCCACAGAAGCGGCAGAGTCGGGGGAGGAGGCGGCGGCGGCCCCTTCGTGCTGTGCGTTGGAGCTCCAGCAGCGGGGACAGCAGCAGTGGGGACAGCAGCGAGGAGAGCAGCAGCAGGGACAGTGAGGACTCAGAGCCAGAGGAGGCCCCAGAGGCCGGGGCAGGAGGCCAGGAGCTCCCATCGGCCCAGCATGCCGTGCCAGACATGGACTTGTGGGTGCCCGCGAGGCAGAGCGCCAGTGAGCCGTGTGCCAGCGGGGCCCGGGGCTGGCCGGGACACTGGGCCGCCTCCCCCCACCCTCCCAGTGGCTCCAGCGAGGCTCAGGATAGCAGAGCCGCTCGCCCCACAGAGGAGGCGGGCCCGTCGGACACTCCCGGGACCCACAGCACCCACGTGAGAGACATCGGGGGCCCAGACTCGGTGGACACTCACCTCTCAAGCTCAGAGGAGCCGGCAGACAAGGTAGGCCACAGGCCCCAGTGCAGCCCAGCGTGCTGGCTCGGGTCGCCAAGCCGGTGCTGAGGCCCAGCGGGCCGGCCTTCCTGGCTGCCGCGGAGCAGACGTGCCCCCTGGCTAGACAGAACGTTTGCTTCTGGCCGTCTGAGCACAATCGTGTGCAGAGTGGGCGCCTGTTTCCACGCGGGATGGCTAGACAGGCGGTGTAGGAGGGCTGCGGAGGGTGTCACCTGGCGGGCCGTGGACTCAGCCGTTTGGGACCCACTATCCCCCAGCGGGGGCGGGGCAGGGGGCAGCAAGCAGGGCGTGTCGTCCTGCCGTGCAGAAGGCTAGGTGCCTCTGCTGTGCGGGGTCTCGCGGTCCATCTGCACGGGTCCCCCTTGCCTGGCCCCGGGGCCGTCTGCCGGGGGAGGTGGGGAGGTGGGAACTGCACTCGGGCACCTGAGGGCACAGCGGGGCCCCCACAGTGTGGCTTTCCTGCCACACCTGTGACCGCCAGGCCCCTGAGGTGCCATTGGCGGGGGCTGCCAGCGGGGGAGCAGGGCCCCGGCTAGTGCGGCCAGCAGCCAGGCCCGGCAAGCATGTGAGTGCCCATCCTTCGGGTGCTTCATATCGCCCGCACTGGGGTCTGGGCACAGGGTGTGCATGCTGCCCCTGCGGCCTGTGCCGGGCTCCCCGCGCGTCCAGCCTCATGCCGGCTCTCTGTCAGAGCGCAAGTCGTCTGCTGAGGATGCCGCTGGAGACCGTGCTGCAGGTGCTCAGGACCAACACGGCCCGCCGGCGCCGGACGCTGGTAGGAGCAGGCCCTTACCACCAGTGCCCTGGTGGCCCGGGTCCCCCCCGTCCAGGGAAGGAGTGGGGGGCAGGGGGCATGGATAGCCCAGGAGCCCAGCCTGGCTGGGAAGCCTAGGCACCTTTCTTCCGTACATAGGAGAAACTGAGGCAGCCGTGCCTGCTCGGCTCATCCCTGGGGTCAAGCGGCAGTGATGGTGGCATGGCCGGGCCCCGCGTACGGCCGCTGTGGCACAGGATGATGGGGAACAGGCGGCGGTGGCGAGGACATGCCCTACAGAGCAGGCTCCTTGAGCGCCGACTAATGATGGCCGTGAGCCCGTGGGTGGGCGACATCGTCCTGCCTTGTGCCCCCCGTAGGCCTGCTGCCGTGCACACCCAAGGTACCGCCCCGAGCCTCCTGTGGGGCCCTGGGGGGGGACGACTCGGTAGATGCAGGGTGACTGCATCCTGGGGAGGGTTGCACAGGGAGGGACCCGTGTGCCCACCTCATCTTTCTAGAAAGCATCCCCTTGGAGGGCTGGTTGGACTTGGTCTGTGACCTGCATAGCACACGGGGGACAGTCTGGGAGGATTTACGCCTCTGTGAGGGTCTTTGCGGGACCCAGGTGTGCGGTGCCTGCATGCAGGTTTCTCGAGAGCCAGTTCTGTTCTGTATTGGGGGGCTCCAAAGGCCAGTCAGGGCCGGTCTTCCCTCTGGGCCCCTGCCCTTCCTGCTGCCTGAGCATGGCAGCAGATGGGTGCAGGGTTCTCCGGGGCCCCAGGGAGGGGGCCTTGGTAACCGCGCATGTGTGCCCTTGTCCCCTCAGCCGATGGCATCAGGAAGCAGTTGCAGGACGCCCGACTGGCCAGCACCCCTGTCTTCACTCTCTTTATGCAGGTGAGAAACCCCGTAAGGCAGAGCCTTCTTGTTTCATACTTGGTTTTTCTTGGGTGAAAGTGGCTTCGCTTCTTGAAGTCTAGCTCTCTGAAGCTTCAGGCCCTTGGAAAGGGTCTTTCAATGGCCTGTGACGCTGGGCAGACCGGTCCCCGTCGAAGGGGCAGCTCTGTCCCTGCCCCCATCAGTTAAACCCCATCCTGAGAAGGGATGGCGGTGCCAGGAAGTGTGTAAATGGAAGCTTGGGGGAGGGAGACCCCAACCCAGTGAGAGCTCCGCTCTGATGCCCCCAGGGGCCAAGCGAAGGGGTTGTGGCCTTGAGAGGCCGTGCGGGCTTCCGGACCTGCCGCGAGCAGTGGTCAGGGCTGGCCCGAGTTCATCGCAGACGCTCTTGTCTCGGTCTGGAATGGGGAAGGGTGACGGGCTCTGGCCACACACGTCCCTCAGCTGTTCCAGATCGACACTGCTGGCTGCATGGAGGTTGTTCGAGAGAGGAAGGCCCAGACCCCCAACCTGCTCCACACGGGCACTCGGGACCCAGTGCCTGGGCCCCTACAGGTGAGTAGGGGCGAACACCGACCGCAGGCTCATCTGGTTTCCGCCACCCCTCCCCTTCCCGACTCGGCAGGGCCAGCACTGGGGCAGGCAGCAGGTGTCCAGCCGGGGGGTGAGTGACAGGAGGCATTCCCGGGTTCCTTAGAGGCTGGGCCCGCCCCTGAGAGCAGCCCCGCTGCTCTTGGCCCCTTCATGGTCTCCCTCCTAGGAGGTATCTACCCACCTGCGTGGAGCCCTGAGGGCTTCCCGACATGTCCGGGGAGCAGAGCCAGAGCTGGTACCGTGTGGCCCCTGCGTGGAGGCCTCCGAGCCCCTGGGCACCCCCTGCTCTGGGCACGGGCCCTGCTAGGGCAGACGCCAGGGAGGTGACGGGGAGTCCGTCAGTGGGCGGTCATGTTCCTGGGTCCAGTCACCACTGAAGGGAATGGCAGAATGACCAGCTTGGCCCTTGGTGCCCCCAAGTCCTTCTGCCTGGAGAGCCCGGCCCCCGTGTCTCCCTCAGACCACCGACACCCACTGCGATGAGCTCAGCCAGGCAGGGAGGCCCGGATGCCTTGGGCCCTGCTCCCACTACAGCTGAGGGCGAAGGCAGGCCTCGCTGCAGATAGAGGAGCGGGCCTGGGCCCTGGGACGCCCCTGAAGCGCTCGCCCTTGTATTTCAGGTGTCTTCGTCACCGAGCACCACAGGTACTGAGAGTCGCTGCTTGTTTGGACCATCTAACCTAGCGGGAAGGGCCGTTGCGTCTCGGGCTCTGGGTGGCCCAGCGGTTGGCTGGGTGACAGGTCTTGTCGGTCCCATGGCAAAGACGCGGCGTGGCTGACGGGGGCGGGTAGGCGCGAGGCAGCCCCTCAGGCCCCTACCCACCCTGCACGCGAGCCGGCCCCAGGAGACCACGTGAGCAGGGCGGTGGGGCCCAGCAGTCCTCTCGGAGATTCCGAAGGCCTGGTGCCGGCGTGCGGTAGGGACTGGCCGGTACCCGGCGGGCCCTGCTGCCCAGGCCACGGCAAGAGCTCGGGGAGGTCTGGGAGCACGCGGGTCAGATGCCAGGGCTCCTGCTCCGTACGCCCAGCAGCTGCCCACCCTCCGTGAGGGCCCTTGGATCAGCCACGGGGAAGGCCTGTCTGCGGCCCACTCACCTGGAGCCGCCCGCACGTGTGTCCTGTGTCCCCTGCAGGCCGCGGCTTCCAGAAGCTGCCAGCACGAGAAGCTACAAGGCAGAGCACCAGCCACAAGGGGAGCGGGGGGTTGCAGCCCTGCCGTGCCGAGTCCAGTGCACAGGGGCCCCCGCTGGCCCCGTGTGGCCCCCGGCCCAAGCCCAAGACTGTCTCTGAGCTGCTCCGGGAGAAGCGACTTCGGGAGGCCCGGGCCAGGAAGGCTACCCTGGGCGCCGTGGCTCTCCCGCCACAGCTGCTGCTCTCCTCGCCGCTGATCCTCCAGCCCCGTCTGCCGCAGGTGCCACCCAGCGCCTCAGCCTCGGGCCCGGCTGCCACGGACGCGGTGCTCTCCGGGGCCGGGATCCCTGTGGCCAGGGGCGTGAGCGCTCCAGCCAAGGATGAGAGGCCCTCCAGCCTGTCCATCTTGGCCCACGCTGTGGCCTCCACGGAGGCTGCTCCTGCTACTTGCAGAGCTCCGGTTCCCAGCCAGAGCCTTGCAAGCGGCCACCAGGGTAGCCTGGGACAGTCTCAGGCCCCTGCCGCGTCCCGGAAGCAGGGCCTGCCCGAGGTGCCACTCTTCCTCCCTGCCAGCCCCAGCCCCATTCAGCTGCCCGTGCAGCCCCTCGGCCTGACGCCAGCGCTGGGCACGCACGAGGGTGGGCCGCACATGCCGGCCAGCTCCCCTCTGCCCGTCACCTGGGTGCTCACAGCACAGGGTCTGCTCCCTGTGCCGGCTGTGGTGGGCCTTCCCGGGCCATCAGAGGCCGCTGACTGCAAGGGACTGTCAGTGACTCTGCCACCCGCCCTGGCTGGGGTGCAGGTTGGCCAGGGCCCCAGGCCACCTGGGCCGACCGTCCCTTGGCAGCCCCCAGCCAGCGTGGGCACAGACTCCGACCCTTCCTCTAGGACAGACCTCTCGGCCCTTCCGACGTCCTGCCAGTCCCAGAGTTCCGTGGAGGCAGGTGGTGACGTGGCCCCTGCCCCTGGGGGACCTTCCTTCCCTAGAGAGGCCCAAGTGGCCAGGGAAACAGCTGTGCCCAGGATGCCCTCTCAGGCCACACTTGTGGCTGACCACCCTGAAGCAAAACTCCTGTCGTCTGGCCAGCCACCTCTGCAAGCTGGCACTGGCCCTGAGAGCGGCCCAGGAGGGACACCGGGGTCCCCAGGGCCAGGGGGACTCACGGGGCCTCTGGGCCTGGAGAGACCAGCCCCGCCCCGGCACGGATCCGAGACGGGCACCCTGGACCTGCTGTCCCGGGAGAGCGAGGCAGCCGTGCGGGAGTGGCTGAGGGGCCAGCAGGGCGTGTGCGTGGCCCGGCTGAGGAGCAGGCTGCCCTACCAGCCGCCCGCCCTGTGCAGCCTCCGGGCCCTGTCGGGACTCCTGCTCCACAAGAAGGCCTTGGAGCGGCGGGCCGCGTCCCTCGTGCCCCCTGGAGCAGCCGGAGCGCTGCAGGACTCGCTGGGGCAGGTGCGGCGGCATCTCCGGGACTGCCCGGCCTACCTGCTGCTGAAGGCACGCTTCCTGGCGGCCTTCACCGTCCCCGCGCTGCTTGCCACCCTGTCCCCGCCTGGCGTCCCCACCACGCTGTCCGGAGCCACGAGGGCCGAGCCCGAGAGCGAGGATGACCTGGAGGGGCCCGAGCCCACAGATGGCTGCTCGGCGAGTGGTCCTCGGGCAGGGCCGGCGGCCGCCCTCCCCGTCGAGGTAGGTGGCCGTGGGCACACAGCACCCCTGCCCAGCTGTGGGGGCAGTTCTGGCGGGAGGCCTGGCCCACTGCTTGCTGAGGAGGAGGACACTGGCTCCAGGCCTGCTCAGTCTGCGGTGTGGCCCTGAGGCCAGTGTGGAACCCGGGAAGGAGCCCCTCCTCTCGCTTGGCTTCTTGCGGCCACTGCCCCCAGCACGCCGCCTTGCTTGAGGGGGTGGCGGGCTCGGGCCCTGTGCACCCCGGGCACACACGGACTCCTCTGTGGGGGCGCCAGCTCCGTGGAGATGGTCTTGAACTTGGGCACGTCTGGGGACCCCAAGATCCTTCCAGCTGTCAGCTCTGGCACCCCCTACCGTGGAAGAGCTTTCTGAGCCACGGGGACAGAACGCTTTCCTTATTCGCTGGCAAAAAGCCTGGCCGGAACACGGGGAGGTGTGTCCACAGGGCTCCCAGCGAGGTGTCCTCTGACCCCGTCTCGGGCTACCTGGCTGTGGGGTCTCCTGCAGGTGGTGACCCTTCCCCAGCTTGGGCTCGCCGTTGTGGCGTCACGACAGTCTGGGGCCGGGGCTGCAGGAGGGAGGGCTCCCTGTGCCATCCTCCCCACAGGCTCCCCACCGTCCGCCACCTGCCCGCCTGGCTGAGAACCAGGACACGGGACACCAGCACTCTGGCATCACCAGGGGATTGGAGTCCTGGGGGGGGGGTGCGAGTCTACACTGCTGTAACCTCTATTCGTGTGCAAGCCACAGCGTCTACAGGGGCAGGTGTGGGGAGCTGTGTGCCCGGGGCCGTGGTGTCGGGGCGCACCTTGCTCCCCGGCATGATCCCTCGCTGTCCCTTCTTTCCCTGCTTCTGCTGGGGAGTCATTCTCGTCCCTTTCTGCTTGGGTTTTGTTTCAGGGAGCCCCACACCCTGGGCCGGGGTCTGCCTCTTCGGGCACGCACAGTTTTGACAGCCTTGACGTGCTGAGAACCCGGCACTCCTGGCACGCCCGGAAGAGGAGGCGGCTGGTGTGAACGTGGGGTAAGCGTGGGCCTCCCCCATGGCCGTGCTCTGGGCGTGTGGCAGCGATGGCTGGCCCTTCAGAGCGCCTGTCAAGAGGGATGGTGTTAGGTGGGGTGTGGGCATGTGCAGGCCTTGGGGGGCACGCCCGGGGCTGTGGCGGCCCTTGCGTGGGCTGGCTAACCCCCTCTCCCGCTGGGTCCTGCACCGCGGGCTCTGGCGCTTCCTTCTGGCTAGCACGCATGTGCCCCAGGGCCTTTGCACTGCTGTGCTGCCTAGCTTCCTCCTCTGTAAGGCTCGTTCTCTTATTCCAACCACGCCTCTTCTTGGTGGTTGGCTGCACTCCGTAGCTGTTCTGAGGCAGTGCCACGGTCTCATGTCCGTCCGTCTCGAGGGCACTCTCCTCTCTGCATCTGACACAGTTTGTAGACGTCAGCTGTGGCGCAAACGTGCGCCCTTGCAGGTCGTAACATGGTCGGTGCTGCTGGGGCCTCAGTGTGTGGACCACACGCACCAAGAGTTCACGGGGTGGGGATCCCGTCGAGGGAAGGACGTCCAGGTCCGCGGGGGTAGCAGCTAGCTCCTGTGAGCAGGTCCTGAGTCCTGGAGTAGGGGAGGCGGGCCCACAAGGGGGTTGCTGGCGGTAGGAGGTGCCCCGCCGGAAGCCCACCCAGGCTGCAGGTGGGCAGCCAGCCTGGTTTTGCTGTGCCTTCTCGGCATGGTGCCACCTTTGGTTCATGCCCTACAGCACCGTGCCTGGGGTCTGGCTACAGTCTGGGAACCCCCGCCGTCAGTCCAGGAAGAAGTCAGGGCGTCTTTGCGTTCCAGGAGGCAGGAGCCGTGCTGGACCCTGGGGAGCCCACCTCCTGGAGAGCCCGCACTGACCCTTCTGGAGAAAGCAGCCAGAGCAGCTGGAGGCTGGGGAAGCTCCGTCAGCAGGGACCGTGAGACCACGGGGCTGGCTGGTCCTGACGCACACGTCGGGGCGTTGGAAGGAATAAAGGAATGGCTTATTTTTTTATTAAACAGGCTCTTGTGATGTTGCCCTGAGAGGCTGGGCAGTGAGCAGAGGGTTGGGGCCTCTTCTGGCCACATCCAGAGCCCGTCGGCTGGGCCCTGAGGTCTGAGCCCGCTGAACCCCAGGACTCAGTGTTGGGCGGGGGATGCCGTTTCCGCGAGCCGCTCTTGTGCCTTGGACTGAGGGCCCTGCCGCCAGACCCCCAGGTGTGACCCTGGGGACCAGGGTAGACCCTCCTCGCCGCCTTCCGGACCACACTGCCGACCGAGGTGGGCGCCCGGAAGCAGTGGTAGCCTGGCCACCCACAGGTCTTGCAGTGGCCCGTGGCTGGTGCTGCCTTCCTCCCTTGCGGCCGCCGCTTGGCAGGAGGCCAGGCCCCAGCACTCCCCACGGCTCCGCAGGCCGCCCAGCCTTGGTTTTGGCGTGCAGCCTTTGGGGCGCGTGCTTCTAGAGACTTTGTTCCTGTGTTCTCCGCTGTGACCCTCCCCCAGGGCGCCTGGTCCCCCCCGCGTCTGCGCCGCCTGGGAGCTGACCCACCACCAACGCGCCTCCCGGACGTGCTTTCACTTTCTAGTTTGTGCCCAGTCCTCTTTCGGCTCGTGTCTGCTCTCCTTGGGGGCTTCTTTGGACCTGTGGTTATTGAGAACTTTCTGTTTAATTTTCAAATGTTTGGGGATTTTCCAGTTAGCTTTTTGTTACAGATTTTTAGTTCCTGATAGAGAATGGGAGGTTTCTGTCCTTGAATTTTTATGAACCCCCACCACGGAGACGGCGGCGCTCCCAGCTCCGTCAAGGGTCCAGAACCGGCTGCTTCTGGAGGCGTGATGGCGGCCTCTGCCCTTCCAGAGACCTGGGGGGGGCGGGCTGCCCGCGGCCACCCCAGCTCAGATGTGCTGGGGGCCCAGGGATGGAGGGTGGCCAGCCTGCAGTCAGGGAGCCGGTCGGGCAACGGGCACTGCCTTGGGGAGGTGGAGCCGGGAGCCCTGCCTGGCCCGGCCAGCCTCTCCCTAGCTGTTGCCTCAGCCTGGCAATGGGTGTCCCCGGCCAGCCGGCTCTGCTGCTCCCGGCACGACCGGGGCTCGGGGCCTGCCACCCTGGCTGTTGGCTGAGCTCTGCCCGCTCGGGACTGGCCCTTCCGAAGCTGGTTTGTGGGGCCACGGGCAGTGGTGTCGGGGTTCTGGGAGCTTGCCGAGGGGAGACGCTTCCAGGAAGGGCCCGGGTGAGTGCTGTGCTGGCCGTGGTGTGGGCTGGCGGCCACGTGTAGCAAGCGTGGTGGGGCCCCTGGCCTGCAGCCCGCAGCCACCTCTGCAGCCAGGAGCCCTGCGGATGCTACAGCGCAGCCCTCGCAGGAGCGGGGCCCTGCCGAGACCCCAGAGCTGGGACCGCCACCCGCACCTTCCAGGTTGCCGGCACAGCTGGTTCCCAGCCAGTCCCTGCCGGAGGAGCCTCCAGAAGCCTGGTCTAGGCCAGAGCAGACCGGGCGGTGCACTGGCCTCCTCCAGCCTGGGGGAGGGTCTTTGATCACACTTCCACTTAGTGGGTGCCCGGGCTGGGCCTCCAGGTCTCGGAGCAAGACTTCCACTTCCCTCTGCCCCGCCTCCCGGGCCCTGCCAGGCAGGCGAATCAGAAGGCGGGCCCAGGCCCTGGTTCCTTGGGGAAGACCTGGCGGGCCCCGTGGAGCTAACCGGCACCATCAGGAAGCGCACGGCTTTCCTCCGGGGCTCTGCCGACTGGCCAGCACCACCTCCCGTTCATCGGATCACGGTGGCCCAGGCTGACCTGCATCCCACCGCGCAGGTGCCCCTCCGGGACCCTGAGGTAGGCAGGGCTGCTGCCCTTTCTGAAGGTGTCCAGGAAGACTCCTGTCTGTCTGCTCAGGGCTCCTCGGGCACATGCCCCAGAAGCACAGCAAGGGGCCTCAACTCTTGGGCCCTGTCCGCGTTCACAGTAGTTGCTCATTCGGCTCAGTGGACTTAGCAGCAGGAGGTCCGAGAGGGGATTTGCAGATTTTAGGCGGGGAAGGCAGGGGAGCCGGCCGAATGTCCCAAGGGCCATCCACTGAGTTGCTGGTGTCTGTCTCTGCTGGATGGGGTGACTGAGGGCCGCGGGAAGGCAGAGAAACTCCCGCAAAGACCCCGCCTGCTGCCACCTGCACCTCCGGGAGCGCGGTCTGGCTCCTCTGGGCTGGAAACCGTGTTCCCGCACCAGCTACGGGCTCTCTGCGGCGGCAGGTCTGCATCTCTGTCCCCACCACCAGGAGGTGGCTTCTGGTTTGGCCCAGCCCTCCAGACGGTGGTTCCTCCTCCCGCTGGTGGAAGGGGGCCGCGGCGGGTCGTCCCAACACGGATGGCCCCCTTGTCGGCGAGCTGGTGCAGGGGTGCCCGAGCACTCAGGAGCAGGCCTCGCTGGGGGGCAGCGAGGACCCCAGAGGTGGCTGGCTGTGGGCAGCGCAGCGGGCTGTCCCGTGGGCGGTCACAGTTGCACCACCAGCCGCCTGTGGCCACCGGAAGGAGAGGTGGCGGTGGGGCTAGGCTTTGAGCCACGTCTAGGAAGGAGGAAGTAGCCCACAGCCCTGCCTGGCACGCACGCACAGGCGGGAGAGTCACTGCCCCTGGCTTGCTGCCTCAGCCTGGGCGCCTGCCTCCCACACCTGCCAGGGAGGCTTGGCCAGTAGGTCAGAGGCAGGGGCCATCAGCCCCCCACTTTCAGAATGGGGAGCACAGACACAGTGCAGGGCATGTGGTGTTCTGCGAGGCCACCCGTCCCTGGAGCCTTCCCTGTCTTTCCCCACTGTCATCAGAGCAGCTCGGGGACAGAGGAAGCCCGGGTGCCGGGGGAGGGGCAGCAGGGCCCAGGTCACGGCACCAGCTCAGAGGAGGGAGGGCCGGGGCGGGTGAAGCTGGGGCCAGCATGCAGCTGTCCTCCCGGCCGCTCTCTGGCCAGCCACAGCCCTGCCCGCCGCCATGTCGGACTATGAGAACGAGGACCAGTGCTGGAGTGCTCTGGAGAGCTTCCGCGTGAAGCTCATCTCCGTCATAGACCCCTCGCGCATCACACCCTACCTGAGGCAGTGCAAGGTGCTGAACCCTGACGACGAGGAGCAGGTGCTCAGTGACCCCAACCTCGTCATCCGCAAGCGGAAAGTGGGTCAGTGCTGCCTCAGCCGGGAGCGTCGGGCACAGGAATGGGCTCCCCCCAGGGCCCCACGCCGGGTCCCGCCTGCTGGGAGTGGTGGCACTTCTGGGCACAGAGAGGCCCTGGGGGGAGCCCAGGGCAGGTGGGCAGGCTGGCCCCGGCCCCAGCCAGGCCCTGTGGCTTTCAGGCGTGCTCCTGGACATCCTGCAGCGGACGGGCCACAAGGGCTACGTGGCCTTCCTCGAGAGCCTGGAGCTCTACTACCCGCAGCTCTACAAGAAAGTCACGGGCAAGGAGCCCACCCGTGTCTTCTCCATGATCATCGGTGAGGCATGGGACGCTGCAGGCAGGCTGCCGATGGCTGGCCTCCTGAGGAATAAACTGGGGACAAAAGGAAGTGTAAGGGGCACACAGGAGTGCCAGCAGCGGGCTCTGTCCTGGTCCTTCTCTCCTGGAGGCAAGGTGGACCCGTGCTGCGGGCGGGGAGGTGGGGCACTGGCCGCCTATGGGTCAGAAGCCCCAGCGTGACTCCGCCAAAGCCTCGCCTCCTGGAAGGATGGGGACCTGGGGCGCTGGCAACAGGCCAAGCCACACTTCCCTGTTCCCTGGCCTGGACACATGTCCTTTTGCCTAACAATCAAGATCATGACAAAACGAGCTGGAAGGGGAGGATGTGTGGCCTCAGGGCTCCTGTCGTGGGGGTGGGCAGGGGACAGGCCGTAGGGTGAGTCAGGAGCTCTGCTTGCTTCTTCCAAGGGGAGCGCCGGCAACTTGGGGTGGCCCCTCGGCCGGACCCCGCGTCTCCTGGGGTGCAGCAGGGCGGGGGTGCGGCCGGGCCTGTGACAGGGCCCCACCATCGGCAGACGCGTCTGGGGAGTCCGGCCTGACGCAGCTGCTGGTGAGCGAGGTGCCGAAGCTGCAGAAGAAGGTGCAGGAGCTGGCCCAGCTGCTGAGCTCCAAGGACGACCTCATCACGGAGCTGCGGGTGAAGGACGGCCTGCTGCGCAAGCACCAGGAGCGCGTGCAGCGGCTCAAGGAGGAGTGCGAGGCAGGCGGCCGCGAGCTCAAGCGCTGCAAGGAGGAGAACTATGACCTGGCCATGCGCCTGGCCCGCCAGAGCGAGGAGAAGGGCGCCGCGCTCATGCGCAGCCGTGACCTGCAGCTGGAGGTGCCCGGGCGCCGCGGCCAGAGGGTGGCCGGGCCCGCGGGGTGAGGCGGCCCGCTCACGGCGTCTTCCGCAGATCGAGCGGCTCAAGCACAGCCTCATGAAGGCGGAGGATGACTGCCGGGTGGAGCGCAGGCACACGCTGAAGCTCAGGCACGCCATGGAGCAGCAGCCCAGCCAGGAGCTGATGTGGGAGCTGCAGCACGAGAAGACGCTGCTGCAGGCGCGCGTGCAGGAGCTGGAGGCCACTGTGCAGGTGCAGGGAGCCCTGAACCGGGGCCGCCCCCCCCCCCCCCCCCCGTGCAGGTGGCCCGAGCCAGGAGCGGGGAGGCCCCGTGCAGGCAGGGCGGGCCCAGGATGGGAGCTGGGGGCCCCGT
>PITA01002381.1:82309-105811 GCA_004023965.1 Spilogale gracilis | reverse complement strand
GCAGACACGTGGGGCGGCAGCTCGGGGGGCCTCCCCCCGCCTCGGAGGGCCCAGCCTCGCATGTGGGCCCAGTGGCCCGCGGTCTCGGGGACAAGGCCCAGGCAGGGGCTCTGGCCAGTGGCTCTCCCTGTGTCCACCGGTCACATCAGCCCTGCGGCCCCCCCCGGCCCCAAGGACGAGGAGCCTCTGCCCAGGCCACCCAGAGAGGGAGGGCTGAGCCACCGCCAGGCAGGGTGAGCGGGCCGGGCCCTGGGGCTGCTGGCCGCAGCTCCCCAAGCCCGAGGTATGGCGCTCCCCACGGCCCCCCTCAGGCCAGGGGGCTGGGGTGGGGCTCGGGGGGCCAAGGAGGCACGGGGCTCCTGCGCAGAGCAGAAGGGCTGGGAGCCGGTGCAGCCGTTGGAACGGCGGGCATATGGCCCCGGGCCTCGGGGCTTCTCTTAAGGGCTGCTTTTGAGGATTTTCGGCCGCGCCCAGGGCCGCGCTTTCCTCTGCTCTGTGGGAATGAACGTCACATCTGGAAACGGCACCGTCCCTCGCGAGCCAGGCCGCGGCCTTTCCTGCAGCCTCGCGTGCGTTCCCTGAAACCCCTCTGCTCTCTCCCCCTGCCTGGGGGGCCGGTGGCCGGACGGTGCCACGGCGGTACCCCCCAGCTGGAGCTCCTGCCCTGAGGGCGTCCGGGGGACCTCAAGGCACCCAGGGACACCGGTGAAGCCAGCCGGAGCCAGGCCCGCTGGAGCCCACTGCGGGCGCGAGGAGCCTCCACCAGGTGTGAGGGTGAGGGCCCCAGGCCGCCTGGGGGAAGGGGGTGGGTGGGACGCGGGGGAGGGCAGGCACAGGGAGGGGAGCAGAGGGGCGGGACACATGGGGGGAGGGCACCCCGAGCTGCAGGCCCACCTGGCACTTGATAAGCATGTTGAAGAACTCATCCCCCGGCTCCTGAGGGTCCCCGTCGCCACGCAGACGGCCCAGGTTGCTGTGGGTGACACGCAGCCCGGGCAGGCTGCCCACACTAGCCCGCTGGTCGTCCAGCCGGCGGCTCTGGGAGCTGGCGATGAGGTCCAGGAGCTCCTCCGTCTGCGGGGAGGCCGTCAGCGAGGGCTGGGCTGTGGGGGCAAGGTCAGGGGAGGGGGCCCCATGGGCCAGGTCAGGCCAGAGCCCGCCTGCCCTCCATGTTCCGGGGGACACAGGGCTCCCAGCGGTGACCCCAGCTGCCCGGGCTGTCCCTGCGTGGGCCCCACGTCCATCTGTGGGGCTCCTAGGGGCCACACCTGCTCTGGGCCCGTGACGTGCCCTGACGTGGTATGTGCCGGGGCTTGGGGATGATGACGGGCTTCCTGGGGTGCAGCCTTGGGCGAGGCAGGGGGCGTGGGGGGCAAGGCAGTGACAAGGGGCACTTTTGCAGTGGGTCTGCCCACCCCTTCAGGAGCAGTGGTGGAGAGTGGGGAGTGAGCACGGCAAGGACAAGAGGACCTCCACGGGAACCTCCGCGGGGACACTCACCAATCCTCTCCTCTGAGGTGGGGGCAGCAGTGGCCTCGGCGGCCCCGGGCTGGCCCTCCTCCAGGGGACAGCGCTGGTCATCCATACGGCTGCTCTGGAACTTGCTCAGCAGATCAAAGAAGCACTCCTCGTCGGAGGACGGGACCCGAGGGATGCTCTGGGGGGGAGGCAGTCGGCGTTGGCTCTGGCCCAGCCCCTCAGGCCCCCAGACAGCATTGAGGGAGCTGCTCGGCCCAGGATAAGGTCAGGACCCTCGCCCCACCTGCCCATCCTCCTCCTCCCACACCCCACCACCCAACCCCACTTGCTCTCCTGGAGCGCTTCCAGCAGCACCCGTGTCCCACAGCCCCCACCCCTGCCCAGCAGTACTCTAGCACTTGCTTGTCAGGAGCTCCCGCTGCCCCTGTAGCTCTGGGACCCGACCACCTAGCACAGCACTCCCTCAGGCCCGCTGAACACACGAATCAACCGGTAGTGACTAGACCCTGGGTGGGCAGCAAGCCCTGCTACCCAGCTCCCATATTACAGTGGTCTGTCTGTGCCAGGGCCCCGCAGTATGACAGTGGGTCTGGGGCCACCAATGTCAGGTCATATCATCAAAGGCAAGGAGCCACAGTTGGGGGAGGTGAGGGCTCCTGTGTCCCCTCCCAGTCGCACCCCTTCTGGGGTTTGGGTTCTAGACCCGTGGGCAGGCCCAGAGGACGGATGTGTGGTTGCCAGAACTCTGGGTGGGGGGTGCTCAGGCTAAAGAGAAGGAGCTGCCACTCCCCAGCTTTTCCCTCTGCATGCTGGCTGAGGTGCCAAGGGTCTGCTGGGTGGCTGGGGCGCACAGGGACTCTGGGAGATGCCATCAGTGTGCAGCCCGGGTGGCAGAGAGGACTGATCTAGGAGACACCTGCTAGGCCTAGGCCAGCCCCACTGACAGGGCCAGGATGAGGACAGTGGTCCTCAGAGGGAGAGGGGGTGGGAAGTGGAGACCAGACCATGGCACCTGCCTGAGTCCCAACTGGCAAACCCACTCCTCCCTGGGCCTCGGTTTACACACCCATAGGAGGGGAGGCTGGAGGCAGTGGTCTCTCAGGGTCCCCCAAAGTGCAGGGACAAGGCTGGGCCCCCCACTAGCCTCACCGCATCTGCCCCAGGGCCCCAAGGGCTGACTGGAGGAGGGGGTGGCTTTCAAAGGCCACCTTGGCTGCAGCCTGGTTCCTCCTCCACCTCCCCAGTGCCCCTGCCCAGCCCTGCCCTGTCCACTGGCTGCGGGGGCCCTCCTGGGGGCCGCTCGGAACTGGGCTCGCGGAGCGATTGCAATAGCCATGATGTCACCTACTGAGCGCTGGCTGGACCCAGATCTCCCGACAACCCCTGCCCAGCCCGCTGCAGAGGTGGGTACTGGGACCGGGGAGCTTGGCTGCCCAGCCTGGGCCCCCAGGGCGGCATGGTCCCGAAGGCCAACAGTGAACCCGGGAGGGGCAACTGAATGGGTGGTCCCAACACAGCGCGTGGAGCCGTGCCAGCGGCTGGCGGCTGGGAGGACAGAGACCCCACCCCTGTCCTGCGAGGGCAGGCCCAGAGCCAAGGCTGGGGCTGGTTCAAGATCCCCCAGCTCCGGGCTCAGCTGTCCTGCGTCCTGGCCCAAGACCCCCACAGAGCCAGGAGCTGACCAAAAGCTGGTGCAGCACAGGGGCCCTGGCTTGGCAGGGGTGCCGGGCCAGGGGGCCAGGGGGCCAGCCAGGGGGGCCGCACTGGCAGAGTGGTCAGGGCCGAGTGTTAGCCTTGCACTGGGGGGGACCGCACAAGTGCCTCCCTAGGAGGTCAAGGGCTGTTCCCAGGCTGCGTGGGGCCCCGGCCCGGCCAGGTGGGGGGTATGCACCACCGCAGTGGACAGCAGGTGGACGGTGGGCTGGGTGAATGGAGCCAGCCCCTCCTGGAAGAGGTGCAGCCCTGGGGTCTCTCTTCCCTAGACACATGGGCCCCCAGCGCTCCTCCAATCCCCGGGTGGCTGAGCCCGGGGCTCAGGGGGCCGGAGCTGGGGCTGGCCAGGCCCCCCGGGGCTAGGGCTTCCCTCGTCGGGGGGGACGTGGGTCTGCGGCTCTGGACAGCAGGAAGAGTGCCACCCTGAGTCCCCGCAGGGCATGTGGCAACCTCTCCTTTGCCTCCCGACTCTGGCTCCCTCTGCCCTGCTGGACTTCTGGCCCCAAGTCTCGCCGGCTCCCCGCACCCCTGCCTTGGCCGGTGCAGAGGTGCTGAGCTCACCCTGACAGCACCAGCCCCGGGAGGACAGCTCTGCCCCCCCCCCCCGCCCCGTGCTCTGAGTGCTCCCTGAGCCGCCCGGGACCCCACACTCACGCTGGCGCCGCGGCTCCTCTCCAGCGGCCGCGCCCAGGCTGCGCACTAGTCACTGTCCCTGGGCATGGCCATGTGGCATCTGTGCAGCCCCCCCCGGGCTCAGCACTTAAATAGACCCTGGGGAAGCGTCCCCGCCCCAGGGGGCCCCCCTCCCTGCGCTCACTCGCTCCCGCGGGCGCACACGCACACACGAGGCACAGACGCGCACGCACGGCTCTGTAAACACTCGGAGACTATTTCCAGCGTGCAGGGCTCCTGCTCAGGCCCCAGCGCGGCCCGGCCAAGGGGCGAGGGGGATGGAACCTGTCTGGAAAGCAGTGTTCCCGCGGACAGGGGCCCGGCTTCCTTGCAAAGCTGGGTCAGCTCAGGAGGAGCCGTCTCTTTTTTCAGCCCTGACACAGCCCCACGAGAAGCCAGAAGGATGCTGGCCTTTCCCACGGGCAGGAGCCGTGCGGCCACTCCCTACGCAGCAGCCCCAAGGACCACCCCCCACAGCGCCCTCCCTGGCCCTGCCACTTGCCACAGGGTCCCTTCCCTGCACTGGGCGGCAGCGGGGGGATGAGGACGGGATGGGGGCGGGGAGCCCCTCGGACCCTCTCTGTCCTGCTCCTAGAGTGAGCTCAGAGCCCTGGGAGGAGGGCCGGGCTGCCGTTCTGACGGTGGGGAGCTGGGCCAGGGCCTTCGGGGTGGGGGATCCACCTGTCCCTGGGGTCCAGGCCTCCAGCTGGGGCCGGCCTTGGCGCCCCACCATCAGCATCTCCTCCAAAGGCGCCCCCTTGGCCTGGAGCCCCGTTCCGTCTCCAAGGAGCAGAGTTGGGCATCCAGGAGCTGACCCCAGACTTGGAACCCCAGCTCCGCCATTCCTAGCTGGGTGCCCTCAGGCTACCTTCCTTGCTGCTCTGGGCTTCAGTTTCCCCTCTTAGAGCTGCTGCGAAGGGATTACACGTGGCAAACCTGAACCCTGGCTACTACCTACGGGCGGTGGAGGCTGTGTCCGCAGCAGGGACCCGGCCGAGTCCCGGTTACCACGGGGAAGGGCCTTCCTGGCGTTTGGGTCCTCCCCTACCAGATGCTTTCTGGAGGGACCCCAACCTTTGGGGCCGGCAGAGCCCCCTTCCCCATGTCCCGCCGCAGGAGGAGTTCTGGGGCCCTCCACCTCCCCCAGCCGCATCTTCCGGAGCCCTGTGTGATGGTAGCGAGGCCCCTGCACTGAGCGCTGGGGGCCCCAAAGCATGGGTCCTCGGTGGTGCCCCCCGCCTCACCTCTCCCTCCACGGACACACACCGTGGCTGGCCGGCTGGAGGGCAGTGCCGGGGTCACACGGGGTTGGCAGAGGCCCTCCCAGGATCGAGGGAAAGACGGGTGCACAGAGCCATCTGGGGCTAAGAATAGACAGCTCAGCGCCCACGCCCCTCCAAGTCTGGGAAGGTGCTGATTAAGCCCTCAGAGGAAACCGTTTTTAGACTCATTCCCAGGGATGTGGACCCAGGTGTTCTGCAAGGCTTGGGGGTGTTGTAGGCTGACCTCTGAACCCGGCTCGGCTGGGCCTCCGGAGCTCCGACCGGCCAGCCCCGCCTCCTGGCCACAGTGTGGGCAGCTGCCGGGAGCTGGAGGCCCTGTCCCTCTGCCCCCACCGGTCTGCATGTGACCACCAGCCCATCGCCCCCTCACCCACCTCCCTGGCCGGCCGGCCGCCTCTATATGCTGTGTACCCAGACACGGCTGCCGGCCGGGCCCAAGGGCCTGCAGTACCCCAAGGCCATCCTACAGACCCCCATCCGCGAGGCCTCCGGTCCGGTTTCTCCGTGGCCTGGGCCTGGCCGAGGCTGCGCACGACTGGTAGGACGGTGTCCCTGCACCAGGTGCCCTGCGCTCAGGCCTGGGGGCGGCCCAGGGCTGTGCGGGTGGACGCCTGGCCCGGCCCGGGTCTGCGGCACAGGACGGCACCCGAGAAGAGGTCGCCTACCGTGCGAGGCACCTGCACCCGGACGTCTGCGCTGTCCAGCGGGGAGTGGCCGCCCTCTCGGGGCCTCTCAGCAGCCTCCAGCCCTTCCTGGTATTTCCTGCTCCTCATGGGGAGAGGGAGCATGTCCCTGCCCGGCCCCCGCCACTCCCCCACCTGGTGGCTGTCTCCATTCTGCTCCTGGGGAGGGGGAGGAAGGCCAGGCATGGGCGGGGGCTGTCAGCAATCCCAAAGCAATGCTCCCCGGCGCGGGACCCTAAGAGGGGAGTGCAGTCTCCCGGACACACACCTAGGCACCGAGGGGTTGGAGCGGGGAGGGAGAGGGCCTGCGGGGGGAGCAGAGAGGCAGGACAGGGTGCTGGCGGAGCTGCAAGCCAGGCGGCCGACCCCACACCAAGCGACGATTGACCACGGCAGCCCTGGCCTTGTTCCCCCACAGGCCCCTGCACTGACCCCGTCCACGCGGGTGGGACCGGAGGCTCAGAGGGGGTAGCTCACTCCCCCGGGGCAGCACAGCACCCGCCTCTGGCCGGGAGAGAATGGGCCCAGAGCCCTACCCTGCCCAGCTTCCAGTGAGTTGGAGGTTTGCCAAGGCCCGGCTGGTCCAGTGGTAACAACGGGGTCTGAGTGGGTGGGGGGCACCCAGCACACTGGGGACTATGGCCGGGCAGGGGCTTGGGGTCTGCGGTGTGTAAGGCCTGGGGCTTGTCCCCCGGGGCACGCGGCTAGTGGGACCCTGAGATTAAGCGGGAGGGGAAAGGGCCTTGTGGGGGCCTCTCTGGGGGCCGATGGCCAGGCCAGGGAGCTTCTCAGGCTGCAGAGGGCACGCTGGTCTCCCACGACAGGGATGGGACACAGACCGAAGCCGGGTCAGGAGCGGCTCGGCGAGTACCGTGCCAGGCCTCAGGAACCCGCTGTCCATGCTCAGCAGCCCACAGCAGGTGGCTGCCCCTCGGGCCCCGGGGGCCCCAGCTGCCCACCCTGAGCCCCACTCACCCGCTCCAGGGGGAGCCTTAGCAGGCCCCAGGTCTCTGCACTCAGCCTCTGTGTCCTCTTGGGCCTGGCACCTGGAAGACAGGAGGCCCGGTCAGGCTGGCACTGACCCTCGGTGGAGAGGCGGGCTGGCCCAGGCCAGGGCTCTCCGGGGAGACTCGGGGCATCGGCCCGCCGCCTGGGGGCTGGCGGGGGAACTTGTACCTCATGTCCCCCACGGAGCAGACGCACTGTGCGCATGACCTTGAACCCCCTGACGGGACAGTCAGGGGAGGAGATGAGGCAGACACTCCAGGGCCTGGGCGGGGTCTGGCCTTGCTGCTCCCCACAGGTCCGGGGTCTGAGCTCCCGCCACGCACAGGGCCTCCCCTCCAGCCTCAGTGCGGTCCCCTCCCGGAAGGCTCTTCCTGCCTCCATGCATTTGGGGCCTCATCTGTTCAACCCCCAACCTACACGCACATGCCCAGACCCCCCCAGGAGCCAGGTGTCCCTCCGGCTGCACACACAGCTGGGCACCTGCTGTGTGCCCCAGGGCCCCTTGTGTAAGGCGGGGGCTGTGCGAGACGAGGAAGCGCTGCACGTAGAGTGAGCGAGGCCTCTGGGGCGGGTGGATGCTCCAGGGGTCCTGTCTTGGTGGCACCAGCCCTTGGACCCCACTGCCTGCCCTCAGGCTTGGTGCCCCTGTCATCCTGGCCCCGCAGATCTCTCGCCGGCGGAGCAGAGGGAGCCCACGGGAAGCGTCTTACCGCAGCTGGCATGTTGCCGGCCCCTGCAGGCTAAATCGCGGGGCTTGCCCTCCGTGGCTACCCCAGCACGCACGGAGCTCCACTCGCGGGACACCCGCGGCAGGCAGCATGGCACCCTGACCCCGCCGCAGGCCCACGCCTGCTGCCTGAGACATGGTACCCAGAGCAAGAGGGGCCAGTTCAGGAGGTCATTCAGACCAGCCCGAAACAAACTCCCAGAGCTTCCTAAGAGCGGGGTTCTGAGGAAGCCACACCCTGCTCCCAACTCTCCAGAGGTCTTGGGTGGAAAAGCGGTGACCCTTGGAGGAGGGCGTCCGTGGCTGCTGTCCCGGGAGTCCAGGGAGGGGACAGCGGCAGCAGCCTGACTGGGGGATGGAGGCCAGTGGCCGCCTGGGCCCGGGACCCGGGGCTGTCCACCGCGCCCTCCATGCCTTCGGCTGCCATGGTGAGTGCCAAGCCTGCCTCTCCCCTGCACGCAGCCGCTGGCCCGCCGGCAGTGCCCAGGTGCCGAGGCAAGGGAGCAGTCTCTGGGCATGCAGCCGGACCCCGCGTTGTGCGGCCGAAGGAGCTGGGACGGGCCCAGAGAGGGCGTCCTCTCTGCATGTTTCCTCATAAGGGCGTCCACCCCAACGCCGTCCTCTCTCCCCGGACTAGACAGTGGTGGGCCGTCCACTCGAACACTGTCCCCCAGCCCCGGGGTAGGCAGACAGCTCTGTAGAAACACTGGGATCTGTCCCACACCGACCCGTGCCTGGGGCAGCCCCCGGCCGTGGCAGTAATGAAGGGGCACCTCCATTCTGGGGACAGCCGAGTGGCCCGTCGGGACGGCCAGGCCTCTGCACACAGCCCTTTACTCACCCCAGACGGCGACAACCCGGTTCCATCTCCCGCCACGGGCGGGCTGGCGGCCCCTTTCTCGGCTGCTCTCTGACCCTCCGGGCCGACGGGATGGCCCCACCTGGAGGGCCGGGCGCCGCCTGGCCGCGCGGTCAGGCCCAGGCCGAGGTGGAGGCGGAAATGCCCCTCTGAGACACAGCTTGTGTCCGGCTCTGGGGCGGGTCCCCTCCTGGCCCTCTGAGTCCGGCTAAATGCACCCTCTGTCTGGAGAGTGGGCTGCCCCCACTGGGGCATTTAAACCACAGCAACGTTGGCGCATTTCCCGTCCCACCCACCCCCAGGGTGAGGTCTGGAAAGTTCCCTGACACCACCCCACTCCTGAGTCGGCCCAGCGCTGTCGGCTGCTTTCTGCCCTGCCCGCCCCGCCCTCCCGCCCGCAGCTTGTCCCACGTAGGCGGGCAGCCCTGCTCTCTAATGGCGCAGCGGTGTCCCCTAGCTTCTTCCTGCCTTCAGGCTCTCCCAAAATCCCAGCGGCTCCACCTTCCAAACAGATGCAGAATCTGACCCCTCGGGCACCTCCCTTGCCCACCTCCCTGCCCCCTGTCCGTGCTGGGGGGCCAGAGAGGCCCCGTAGGGCCTGAGTTAGATCTCCTTCCTCTGGTCACCCTGCAGCCCCCCCCAGCACAGGGAGGAGCTTACAAAGGTCGGGACCCCCCACCCCACTGCTCCTCCCAGGGACCTTGGACAGCTGTCCTCCACTTAAGCTCAGGCCCACTCCCTCCTCCCCTCCGGTCTTCGCTCAGATATCACCGCTACGGGCCAAACGTTTGTGTCCCCCACACTCCACGTTGAAGAGTGACATTACGGAGCACAGCCTTGAGAAGCACCAGGGTCGAGGCAGGTCCCGCGGGTGGCCCCAGTGTTGGGGGAGCGTCCCTGTGAGAAAACGCCACGGAGCTCCCTCAGCCCCCAGACCCCTCCGTGCTGGCTCCCAGAACCGGCGGGACCGCTGCAAGTAACCAGCCGTATTTTGAAGCCCCCGGTCTGCGGGGTTCCGTGCTGCGGCCGTGCTGCCGGGGCCCACGCACACCGGCCCCCAGCCTCGCACTGCTTCTTCTTCCCGACCCCCCAAGCACGCTGGCTGTTTGCTACCGTCTGCCACACACTGTCGCCTCCGGCCCTCAGGCGGCCGCGCTCCGGGCGGGCAGGCAGGCAGCGTGTCCGGAGTATCTACCACATGGGACCCGTCACGCCCAGCTGCCCTCCCAAGATCCTGGACACCGGGGCTCAAGAAACGAGACCACCTGCCACGGTCGCAGGGCCTGGAGAGGCACAGCCAGGGTCAGGACGTGGGCGGTCAGGCCCACCTGGCAAGCTCTGGAACGTCGAGCCAGGAGCGGCCAGAGGAGGGACAGACCCGAGGGCGGCTAGGGCCCCTGGCGGCCTTGCAGTCTCCCGCCGTGTGTCACAGGTGCGGCTACAGGCCGCGTGCTGAGCGCGTGGGGGGACAGGGAGGCGTCCACATCTCCAGCCCTCCCCAGGGAGTGCCCTCACCCCTGCCTCAGGACAGCAGCGGGCCCAGCCCCCAGGCAGGGACAGTGGGGCACAGGTGGGTCAAGTCACTGGGTGAGGGGGCCAGGACTGGGCAGAGCCGGGACCTGCAGCCTGTGGCTCAGACATTCCCTGTGCACTTCCCACCCCGCTACGGCGGCCAGACCCAGTGTCCGTGGGCGGCCCATCCCGTGGGACACAAGACTGCGGGGCCCAGCTCACCCGCTGCACCCAGAGCTGCAGTGGGACCTGCTTCTGACACAGCTTCCGAAAAGGGCCGACGCGGGGGACCCCGGGGCCTCGCCAGCCCAGGCAGCAGCGGCCGGGAGGTGCCACAGGCATCCAGACTCCTTCTGGGGGTCTCTGCGGGGATGGGCACTGCAAGGCTGGGGAGGTCAGCCCCCAGACTGAGCCGCAGCCTGTGCCAGACTCCACATCCTCCAGCCGCAAAGTATAAAGGACTCTTGCTTTTATCCAATCAGGACAGACAGCCCCCTGGGTCCACCGCCCGCCCAGCGCGGCCCCGCCCCTCTCTCTTCCCCGGATGGTCCGCATCCTCCCAGGGCTCCAAGACCTGGGGTGGGAACACCCCTCCCTGGTGCTGCCCTGGCCACCTTCAGCCCAATCCCCCACTGACAGGCTGCACACACACGTGTCCTACCCCCACCCTAAGGGTCAGCCCCATGCTCCGCGTGTGCAGTGATCGAGTGATGCTGCCCGCAGGAGTGTCCTGTGGTACCCCCCACGAGGCCCGGCCCCTGCCAGGCTCACCTGAGCGGGGCTGTCCTTCAGAGCCGCCCAGACTCAGGGGGCCCGTCCACTGGCAGTGCAGGGCCTGGGGCCCCCACACCTGCCCCCATGGCCAGAGCGGGCTGCTCTGGAGAAAGGCCGTGCCAGCGCAGCAGCCGGCAGGGAGGGGGCTTCCGGGGGCCCTGGCTGGGAAGGCTCTGGGCACGGGGCAGGGCAGCAGAGCCGGCCGGGGAGGACAGAAGCGGCCTTGTTCCCAGCACAGCCCAGCCGTTCACCCACAATGTGTCCTGCCTTTCCTCAGCTCGCAGAAGAGGAAAAGGGCAGGAGAACCTGGAGCTAGGTGTGCCCCAAGGGGGGCACCCCGGGGGAGCCTTCCCAGAAGCCCAGCCCTGCCCCCCACTTGCTGCCGGCTTTCTCAGAGGTCCTCGCAGGGTCAGGGGCTCCAAGCAGAGCTGCCCACCCTCAGAAACACCCTCCCCAAAGGGCCAATAACATCTTATATATCCTGGGGCAAGGGTGAGTGCTAGGGGAGCCCTTCTCCATCCAGCCCCTCAGCCACAGCACCCCAAAACAAGGGTGGCTGGGTATCCCAGAAGGCTTTGCACCTTCATTCCTGTCCTCAGCCCAAGTGGGAGAGACACACACGCCCCATTTCCCAGAGCAGGCCAAGCTTAGAAACCCGCAGCATTAGGAAGGGTAACAGACCCTGCCCCCCCCCCCCAGCCCAGAGCCTCTTCCCAGCCTCCTCTGCGGCGGGAGGGCTCTGGGGCTCGTGGGCTCTGGAGGCACCCTGGGGAACACCGCCATGAGGGGACTGGGGCCAGACTCCCCCAAAACCCAAGAACCACAGGTCAGGGTCTGTGCAGGTGGGGAGGGGGCAGCTAGCTCTCTGCTCGGAGCCTGGCCCACACCCACCTACAGCCCCTTGGGGAGCCAGCTCAGGGTGGCCCCCCTCCCTGGGCCCCATGCTTTTTATCCATTCTTTGCTTTGCCAGCAACACTCTGTCCCCGTGTGCCCCCGTGTGCCTAACAAGGTTGACCTGTGGAGGGAGACCGGCAGCTTGTGAATGAGGTCGTTACAGGTGTCGTTGTGGCGGGGCCCGCGAGCAGGGCCTCACCCGCTGAGCACCCAGGAGCAGCCCCACCCCCTCTGGGTGTGCCAGAGCAGGGGGCGCACCCCACCCCGGGGACAGGGTGGGGGGGCGGACCACCCTCCCTGGGCAGCTCTGTCCGCAATCCTGCTTACCTCCTGGTAAACTGCACTCAGGAGCCTGAGCCCGAGCCCCAGGCACCCCGCTTGGCCCCCCTGCCGCAGCCCTGCCGGCCCAGCCTGGGAACTCACCTTGGGCCTCGTAACCAGCCAGGTCTGGCTTCTCCGCGGCGGCGGGGCTGGTCAGCCGGCCCAGCAACAGCTGCAGCTGTGCCACGTTCATGCGGGCCGTGAGCTCCCCGTTGCGGTCCCCGATCTGCGGTGCAGCGGGGCCAGGTTAGCGGGCGTGTGGGCTCTGGCGGCAGACTGTCCCTGAGCCCTGGGCCTCCAAGGGAACCAGGCTTCACTGTGCCGCGGGGATGAACTCTGGGGGGTTGGCCCTGGGTAAGAGTGGCCACGTGGGTCCCGGGCAGCAGCGCCCCCCCCCCAGGAATGCCTGGAGCCCCAGGCAGCCAGACCCGTGCCACATGGGGTACTCCTGCCAGAACGACCTTCAAAGGCAGGTGCTTGCCCCAGCCTCCACCTTCCTCACTCTCGGGGCCTCCCGTGCACCCGCAGGCCCCCCCAGGCCCCCAGCTCAGAGCGGAGGATGACCCTGCCACACAGGGGGAGAGTGCACTGCCCAAGAACAAGCCCAACGACGGGTAGGCCACGGCCTCAAGTGAAGCCCTGGGGCCACTGGCATCCGCCGCCCCCCCCCCGCCATGCTCAGGGGGCCGTGGGGCCGGCCCTGCTGGGGGAGCTCTCCTGACCCAAGCTTCCCTGTTCCCCACCACCTCGGCTCTGTGGGGCTGTGGTGGGTCTGGGCGGGCACTGGGCGTATGCAGGGGGGACGGCCATGTCACTGGGGCTGAGGGAGGAAGGGGGCAGGCTAGGCACTGGGAAGACAGAGGCCACCTGGGATGACCTGACCATAGTAGGAGGATCCTGGGAGGACCGGCCCTCGGAGACCCTGCCTCACATCCCCAGGAGGGTGTCCAGCTGGGGCATTCCGGGGAAGAGCCTCGGGCGGCTGTGCCTGTGTGCCCCTGGGCTGCCAGGGCAGGTCATTTCCACCTTGGCCTGGCCCGGTTGCATCGCGGACACAGGCCCCAGGGCTGGGCTGGCCCACAGGGAGTGCTGACACTGTAGGCGTGAAGCACAGGTCCCCTGCCCCCCTCCCCGCATGCCCAGATGGCAGCAGATACGCACGCACGCTCGCCCGCACGGGGCCCTTGAAGGCTGGCCCAGCGCACCACAGCCTGCAAGGGACGCAGGAGGCATCGCGGCAGGAGCCGGAGAACACAGACCACCACGGGGTTCCCGGTGGGGGCCTCCGAGGCCAGCTAAGGGGAGGGGCAGCGGGGCAGGCTGGGCTCACCTCCTGGGAGATCTCCAGGTGTTTCTTGGCGAAAGTCAAGGCCTGTGCGGGGCTCCCCATGGACACGTAGGCATTCCCCAAACTCCAGCACGCCCGGCCCTCGCCCACTCTGCCAGGGCGGGAAACTGAGGTCAGGTGCAGCCCGCCGACCCACCGGCCTGCCCACCAGCCTCTAGGTCTCAGGCCCCATTGAGACAGGAGCGCAGTGGCCGGCCTGGGGCGGCCTTGCTCGCCCCCTACTGGCCGCTAGGCTCTCACGAACCCCCCCCACCCTTGAGGGGGGCGGGCGGTTCCCAGGTCATTCACCTTTCAGTTAAGAATTAAAGAGAAAAGACAAAATGTAAAGGTGACCACCCAAGTGCCAGCCCAGGAGCTCCGTGCACTTAATGACCCACGGTCCTCACCACCTGCTTCCAAAGCGTCATCCCCCAGGGGAGCCAGCGCTGGCCACTTGGAGCGTCTGGACAGGGCAGCCGACCAGTAGCCGTCTCCTCCCCCACCCCTCGAGGGGCCCACAGCCCATGGCTGGGAGGCCCTCGCGCCGGCCGCTGCCCGCGTGTGCGGCCCTGTGTTTAGACTTCTGTGTCTCCTCTGGGAGACGCTCAAGGGCCCCGGACCCGGTGACGAGGCCCTGTCCCCTCTCCAACCAGCCGGTGCCGAGGGTGACCGTAGCGGCCGGCCCAGGGCCCACCCGGTCTCACCGAGTCCCATTTGGTGGACGGCGCGGCCCCAAGACGGAGGGAGGGTGAGGCCGGACAGGCCGCTCTGTTCAGAGTGCCGCGGGTCAGCGGCGGGGCGGCGCCTGCCTGGCTGGAAGCTCCGGCTCGGCCCAGGAGGACCGCCCGGAGCCCCGCCCCTCTCCTAGCCCCGCCCCTCGCCCCGCCCCCGACACGCCCGCGGCCCCGCCCCCGCACCTGTCGGCCAGCTCCTGGGCAATGAGCAGGTGGCGCAGGTGGTACTCCGCGGCGCGCTCGTAGTCCTGCAGCAGCGTGTACGTGTTGCCAAGGCTGTAGCAGGCCTGCGCCTCCACCGCCTGGTCCTTGAGCTGCCGTGACAGCTGCAGCGTCTTCCTACGGAGGGCGCAGAGGGTCAGCCCCAGGGAGGAGGGTTTCCAGCACCCCCTTTTCTGGGGGCACCCCCATCTGAGGGATGGACAGCAGCCAATGGAGATGCAGTCCACCTGCTCAGTGACGTCAGCCCCAGGGTCCCGTGGGGGTCTCCAGAGAGGACCGGGGACAGCTCACCCCAGCTCGGGGTCCTGATTCGGGATGTCAGGGCTCAGCATGGGATGCAGGGCTGGTGACCCTGTCTTTGTGACTCAGGCCAGGAGGCGGACGGCTTACAGAGCATCCCAGCACAAGCCAGGGATGCCCAGGAGCCCACATGGGCTCTACTCCCTGAGTCCCTACAAGAGGGATTCTAGGCACACCCCAGAGCCATTGTGGGGAGCGAAGGCAGCTCTGGGGTTCTGCCGACAGCTGGCCCTGGGAGGCCCTCAGCCAAGGCCAGCTGTGTCCCCGGCACACGGCAGCTCCTGCCAGCACTTACCGAGTGGAAAGTGTGTAGTCCTTCTGCCCCTGGCGGCCCTGGACAGGGGCTTTGTCAGGCCTCCCGTCTGAGTGGCCCAGAAGCCCCCACCTGGCCCCTGGGGAGGCTGGGAGGTCAGGCTCAGTTCGGACCTTGGGCTGGTGCCCAGGCAGCCCCCCACCCCCTGGCTAGGCTGGGCTGGTGAGGGTGGGCAAGGGTGGGGGTGGGCAGGAAGGCCTGCCTACTTGTAGTACTCGGCGGCCACGTCAAAGCGCCCCAGGAAGATGTGGGCGTTCCCCAGGTTGCTGTAGGCCCTCCTCTCGGCTGCCTTGTCTCCAAATTCCTTAGCAATGGCCAGGCGCTGAGGACACAGACCCGAGGCCTCGGTGGTCACAGAGCAGTCCTGGGACCCGAGGTGGACGGCAGACACAGCCCCCCCCACCCAGGGCAGCCAGAGCAATGTCTGGGTGTGCAGAGGGAGCAGCCCGGGACCCCGTACCCGGTGCGGACGAAGCCAGGCGGCTGGGGGAGCCCTGCAGTGCACTCACCTCTTTGTGGAAAGCCGTGGCCTCCATGAAGCTCCCCAAAAGGTAGTGGGTATTGCCGAGGTTGCCATAGGCCCTGCCCTGGGCCGCCCGATCGCCCAGCTCCTTCACCAGGGACAGATTCCTCCTGGGAATCGCATCTGTCTGAGCTGTGTCCCTCTCAGTGCACGGGAAGGAGGAGCCCCGTGACCCCCCCAGGCTAAAGGGTAACAAGCGGGCGGCCTCTGCTGGGCTCCCCCCAGGAGCGTGCCCCAGAAAGAGAGCACTCCAGTGGGCACCGTCTGAGCCCTGGGGCTGAGTCGGGGCTCGCCTGCCCCAGGGTTCTCCCACCTACAGATGCTAGGCCCATGTCCCTTGCCCTTCTCGCAGCCAGATGTTTTCTAAATGTCACATGTGGCTCCTCTGCACCGCTGTGGATGACGGATGTGTGGGGAAAGGCTGGGAGCTCAGTGGAGCCCCACCAGACCCTGAGGACAGGTGCAGGTAGGGGGAGGGGAAGGAGAGCTGATCCGGCCGTGGCCATGCAGGGGTCTGCGGAGAGCTGATGGGGCCAGATGTTGGCACTCTGTGCCTGGGGTGCCTGCCATGCCCCATGGCCAGCAGCAGGGGCTCAGGAAGCGCTAGGGAAAGCGTGGACACCCTGCGGACTCCCCTGCTCGCCCCACTCACTCGTAGAACTCAGAGGCTCTGCGTAGTGGCTCCTGGACGTCAGGCGGCAGGTGCCCGGGGTCCTGCGCGGCCGTCCATGACAGCTGCTTGCCCTTGGCATGGTACACGTTGCCGATGTTGTACAGCGCCCTCGCCTCCGCGACCTGAGGTGGCACCAAGGTTGGGGGACCCTCTGCAGGCCGGGCCCCCGAGGAGACCCCTGGCCCGAGTCCCCGCGGCCACTGAGGCAAGGACCTGAGGGGGGCGATCACCATGTCCAGATGCTGAGGGAGGGCTGCGGCCCCAAGAAAGGCTGGGGGGGCCTCGCATGTGACGACGGCTCTCTGAGGATGCCCCGAGTGACTGACTCAGCAGGGAAGGGGGCACCCCTTGTCTCTGCTGCCCAGGGGGAGCAAGGGGATCCCAGCTGGGCCTGGCCCCCTTGAGCTATGACTTGGGACGAGTCACCCTCTTGCCTTGTCCCTGCTGATCTCACAGGGTCATGGAGGGAGGTCACAGAGCAGGGCCGGGCCCAAAACTGCTCTACTCCCGTGGCCACGCCACCCCGTCTCCCTGTGGAGCCCAGGCGGGGAGGTGGGGGAGAGGAAGGGCTGATACGGAAGAGGGGAGGCTAAGCACTCTAGCTTGGGCAGCCGGGGTGAGCCATCCTCCTGTCTTCCTCCCATGGGGGACAGCATGGGGCCACAGGTCAGGGGCGCCGCCCCCCAGGATGCTGCGGACCTTGTCCCCCTGCTCCTGTGCGATGTCCAGGTGCCGCTGGCAGCAGACGACAGCCTCATCAAAGCGGCCCAGGACCTTGAGTGTGTTGCCCAGGTTCCCACTGGCCTTGGCCTCCCCCATGCGGTCTCCGATGGTCCTGGAGGACGGGAGGAGTGAGCAGCCGTGCTGAGGGCCAGGCTCTGGATGCTGCACCCGGCAGGGAGGCCGGGCAAGCGGGGGGTTGGCCTGGCAGGACCAGCCCTGAGCCGACTGGGGCAATGCTGGGCAGGGGTCCTGTGGCTGGTGGGTGAGGCCTCCTCGGGTGCCCCCCCGGGCGGGGACCCCAGCCTGCAGCTCTCGGGGCCTGGGGAGGTGCCCTGATAGAGACTGGGAGAGCGGGGGGAGATGGGGGGCCCAGCAGTGTGAATAGCTTTCAACACACTGGCCAGGTGTGGAGGACACTGCCTGGGGCTCTCTGGCCAGGGAAGGGCCTGGGGACGTCCGGCCGGCGGGAGCCCCGAGGAGCACGCATGAAGGAGCCGAAGGTGGGAGACAAGGAAGAGAGGGTGTTCGGGGATGAGAGCGGCTCGAGCGAGGCCCGGAGGCCTGGGGAGCACGGCTGGCCACCCGGCACCACGACGCACCCGAGGCCCCCAGCCACGCCCCCGCACGGCAGGCAGGCCACCACAGGTCCGTGGCCCCCGAGGGCTCCTGGTGCTGAGCCCCTGGGGCGGGCGGCCGTGCTCACCGGGCCAGCAGCAGGTCGTGCCGGTGGTACCCCAGCGCCCGGGCGTACTCCTTCAGGTAGAAGTAGGCGTTGCCCAGCTGGCTGTAGATGGCGCTGAGCGTCTTCAGGTCCTCGGTGCCCACCTGCACGGCTGCCTCGAAGAAGGCCGCCCCCGCCTTGAAGTCGCCGGCCTTGCAGAGACGCTCCCCCTCCAAGGCGAGCTCAAGGCACGAGGCCTCCATCCTGGGCGGACGGGAGAGAAGTCACAGCCTGCCTCTCGCACGCCCTGCAGGGGACGCGGGCCCCCTACGCTGTTGCCACAGGACACGAGGCCCTCGGACCGCGCTGACCCGTACCACGCGTGCGTGGGGCCGGGGCCGGGGTGTGCCTGGCCGATGCGCGCCCCTCGCTCCCAGGGCTCAGGGGCCCCCAGGCAACGGTGGGTTCTGTGACCTCAGCAAGACCCCCAAGCCAAGCTCCAATCACACCCCACAGAGAAGTCTCAGGTGCCCGGGTGAGGGCCACCCTCGCGCCACATCCCTCCTCCAGGGCAGCCTTGGCAGCCTGGGACGGGCCCTGAGCCGCACCAGGGACGACCGAGGCTCAGAGAGGTCCGGAGAGCTGGCCCAGGCCACGTGGGCAGGACCTGACCCCCTCCCACATCCTCGAGTGCACCCCCAGCCTCCAAGGTCTCCGTGGGGGGCTGCGGGCTCAGGCACCACCCTTCTCGCCTCCCATCCTGCGGCTAGCCCCAGGAGCCGGGGAGCGCTCAGCTGGCCACGGCCACGACGGACTGATGGGCAGCAGCTGCCCCCCCCCATGGAGCTACCGCAGGGTGTCGGGAGAGGACCACGTCCCAGGATGAACCCGACCCCCAGAAGCTGCTCTAGGTTCCCAGCCGGTGAAGCCAGCCCAACCCCAGTGGCCCGGGGCCCCATGTGACCATCAGCACCCTTGCCGGGAGCTGCGCTAGCCTCTCCCCCCCCGGCCTTCGGGCAGGGGCTTCAGAGAAGCAGCCCCTTACCCTTGGGCTCTGCTCGCCCCGAGGTGGGGTCTGGGCCCCCCAGCTGCCAGCCTGGACCCTGCTCACTGCGGGCCCCGATCACCGGGATCTGGGGAAAGCCTGCAGGGAACTGAAAACGTCCCCACTAAACGACCCCGGTGCCCCAGGCAGCCTCTGCCTGTGCAGTGGTCAGCAGTTACTGGGGGGCAGCGCACGTCCCCCCTTGACAAACAAATCTGTACGGCAGGGCATCTCGACCGTCTACCCAAACCCCTCTTTGATACAAGCCGCGGGGCCCCGCCCACTTCAGCCCTGCATCGTCAAGAAAACAGGCCCTTTCAACGTTTTCAACAACAGCGCTTACCAAAGAGACGGGGTGCAGCCAGGGAGCCCCAAGATGCTGAGCCCAGTGCCCCACACCCCACGGGATAAGAGCTCACTGCTGGGGAAGCCCCCACCTTCACAGCGCCCCTTGCCCAGCCTCAACCCCCAGCATCAGGGTCGCTCCTCCAGGGAGGGGTGGGCTCCAAGACCCCGCGCTTGTTCGAGCCGAGCCCAGGGGGCCACTCCAAGAGCCGGGGCCCAGAGCCTCGGCCTCGTACCTACCCTCCTCTGGTAGGGCCCTCCAGATGCCAAGCTGCCGGGGCCCCCGGTGGCCCACCCCTGTGGCCACTGCCACGTACGGGGCTCCTTAATCAAGGCCTGCCAGTCCTTGCCCAGCTGGGCACCAGGCATGTGACACCGTGGACTGACCTCCTCTCCCCGGGACGTGGCAGCCCTGGGGGCTGGGATCTGGGACACCAGTGTGTCCGGGCCCGAGCTCGCCCTGCTGGCTCGGACCGGTGGATGGGGGAGCCGCCCCAACCCTTCAGGCCTGCCTAGACGCCACGGGGAAAGAGGATTCTGGCGCAGGAAGGGTCTGGGGCCCAAAACAGCGGGGGGGGGGTGTCCAGGGAGGGGGTTCGGGTGCGGCCATCCTGGGTCCCACACTGGCCCCTCTAGGCCGACGCCAGCATCCTGAGGACGCCCCCTGGCCGGGCTGCAGCAGGGGGTGGGGCCGCGGGGCGCCATGCTCCACCCTGCACACGGCCTCCTCCGCCAAGCTCAGGGCCACAGGCTGGCCCTCAGCAGAGGCGGCCAGCATGGCGGGGCTCCTGGCCTCCCGCCTCGGCTGCCGGTCCCGGGGACGCCCCGGCCTCGTGGTCCCCCTGCCTCTGCCCACCCCGGAGCGGTGGGCCAAGCACCCCAGCGTGCTAGGCTCCAGGGGTCTCCTCGGGCAGGCTGTCCAGGGCCTCCTGGGGATGGAGGGGGATCAAGGGATCAGGGCAGCTCAGAGCCGGGGATCAGCACTGTCAGCAGGGAGGGCGGGCCCGGGGCGGGGAGAGGCTCCCTGTGCCGGGCTGCTGGGCGAGCTCAGCCACGGGCACTGGGGTGGCAGAGGGCGCCAAGGCCGTGCTGCTCCGGGTCCCAGGAAGAGAAAGGGCGTGCAGCTCCGGGGTTCCCTCTGACCCTGAAACTACCTGGAGTCAAGAGCACCCAGAGCAGCCCGAGAACAAGAGGGAGGCTAGGAGGCCAGGGCAAGAGTCAGTCCAGATAGAGGCTCTTGAGGCCAGCGGTGCTGGGGGCCCACCTTGGGGTCTGGCGGGGCTGAGTCTCAGGAAGGGCCAGGGCAGGGGAGGACAGAAGAGGGGGGATCTGCTCCCAGATCTGCCGCACCAGGCCCTGCTCCCCCGAGTGACCAGACCAAGGACCCCCTACCACCCTGAGGCTCCTGCCAATGCCCCATCCACTGCTCAGGACGGCTCAGCTGAGACTACAGGGCAGGCCTGGCTCACCTCCTTTCTATCGGGCTCCCATTAACAAAGTGGACCCCCAAAACCCTGCACCCTCAGATCAACCCCAGGCCCCCGGACTCTCAGACTACCCTCTCCTGTCTTCCCTGAGACCCACCCAGCGCAGCCAGGCCCACTTCGCTACTCAGTGAAGAAAATCCCGGACCCCAGCTCTGCACGCCTCTGGGTATTTGCCCTGTCGCCGGGCATGTGCCCACGTACACCAGGGACGGCCTAGTCTGCAGCCACGCCGGGACAGCCACTCGGGCGCCAGTCCGGGGAGCTGGCCTTCCTGCCCATTAGCCACACATCCCCTCCCCCCACGGGCCGTCAGGAGCCCCACTCTTGAGGCACCCCAAGCGCTGGGCTGGCCGGATTTCGCAGGGCTCCCTAGGGCTGTGCTCCCAGCGCCCCGCAGCCTCACCACCCTCACCCGGGGGGGGCAGCCTTCCCACCTGGGGTTTGTCACCCTTCCTTGCAGGGCCAGCGGGCCAGCTTTCCCAGAGGCCAGACCACAGTGGCTGGGAGGCAGGACACCGACTGCCAAGCTCCTGCCGCCTACCCACAGGCTTACGGGTTAATAAAATGGTTATCGACCCTCCAGTGGCCAGCCTTACTCTCTGGCCACGCCACGCCCACACTCTTCCCGCCCAGCCTTAGCATCCAAGACAGCATCCCGGGAGAAGCCATCAGCCCAGCCTCACTCGGACCCACCGCCGTGCTCTCCATCAGGCTCCGGCCCCCAGCCGCCTGTCCCACCAGCCTCTGCGGAGCCCTCCAGCCCCGAGCAACACTGCTGGTCTCCAAGCCAGGCCCCTGGCTCCCCCCTGCGCAGGGTTAACTGGGGGCTGTGTCCCCGTTTGCCCCCCTCGCTGCTAAATGCCCCCACTGTCCTCCCTCTCCAGGGATGTCACCCCCAGTCCGGGCCACCGAGCCAACGCTCCAGGGCCCCCGCTCACCCCATCCTGCTGCCTGCCCTCAAAGCAAAGCCATCCTGACTCCCTTCCATGTGGAGGTTTCGTGACAGCACAGGGCAGGGAGAATGGTGGAGGGACACATGTGTCACCTAGCCTGGGTTGTGTTTCTAGTGATCCCAGGGACCAGGCCATTAGTCCCCAGATGCCCTGCCACGGCCAGTGCCTGGTGGAAGGAGCCACGTGGGGACAGGCAGATGGCAGTCCTGCTCCTACGGATGGTCCTGTCTCGCCACCTTGAGTTTGGGGCCCACCTCTACAGGGTCACCGCACGGCGACGGTACCCACTGCCCACTCCCCCTCCCCCTTCCAGAAACAATCAGCTGCTGGCCTGAAGGGGACAGGGAGAGGACCACCCAGGGCCTCCCCGCATTCAGGGACCTCTCGGCCATGAGCTCCTCCCCTGAGCCCTCTCCCCCAGGCCTATGGGCCCCTCTCTCCCTAACGCCTGCTCCAGGTGAGGGGCAAGTGGGCCCACTAGGGCAGAGTTCTGAGCATTAACTGCCCCATCAGCCCCACCTCCCCAACACCGACCCTCCCCAGGACCCCACCGGGGACTTGCTGGGCCCATGGGCACACTCACACTCCGCCCCGCTCCATGGGCACTCCAAGCCCACGTCCCCCACGTCCCACGGCACCAGGCCGGAATGCGGCATGGGAAGAGAGCCACTGGGGGTGGGCTAGGCCTGGCCCAGAGGCTCCCCCAAACAACCATCTGCAGAGTGGTTAAACCAAACGGCGCCTGCCCTGGGGCACCCACCCGGGCCTTCAGCCGCCCTGCCACAGGTGGGCTTCCCTGGCCTGAGCCTCAAGGGGTGGACGACCTCCTGACGCCTTCCCCCAGCCCCGAGCCTCTGCGGCCCAAGGACGCTGGATTCTGGGGAGCGCGTCCCTCCTCTCCCGCCAACAGCTCCCGCCAGTCCCGTCCAGGATGCTCCCACACGTGGCTCCCTGACTCCCACCCCTGCCTGCCAGCCTCCGTAAGCCAGCTCGGAGCCACCCTGCCCACAGCTGCCTGTGGTTACCCAAAGTCCGCTGGGGGGGTCCTCACAGGCCCACAGGAGGGTGTGGGGCCGTGCACCCCAAGTCTGTGCAGGGCTTGCCCCTTCGAGCTCAGCTCAGCTCTCAGCTTGCAGGGGTCCCAGGCTGGGCTCAGGGTCCGGCCAGCATCCCCTTGGGGCTCTGTCCCCGCCAAGGACAGGACCCCCCCAGACCACGGTCCTGCCTGGCGTGGTACTGCTGGGCCCCAGCAGCGGCTCACACCCCAGACGCCCAGGTCGAGACTGCGGATGTGGACTGACACCGTAGGGACCCCGTGCTCAACTGCGCAGGGGACCTTCTAGGGCCGGCCTCCAGCGCCAGCTGCCAGCAAAGCCCACCCACACAGCCCTCCCCTCGCATGGGGCCTGGGGGCCAGGCTGGGGGGCTCAATACTCAGTCCCGGGACCACACAATGGGGGCTGTGTCTCTGACCAGCGGCACAGGGACCAAGGAGCGGCAAGGCCTCCTCTTCACTCGCCACCAGGGCCTCATCCTGTGCGTGGGGTGGGGGGCCTGAGAGGGGCCGACAGTGGCTTGCTGCTGATGCGCCGGCCAGCCGGGAGAGTCCTCGTGGGCAAGGCTGGGCCCCTCGAAGGCCCGGCAGCTGGGGAGGCAGCCAGGTCCTAGGAATGCTGATGTCCATCCAAGTCCAAGTTGGGGACCCATCAGGTGCCCTGGAGGCAGCCGGGCCAGCCCCCGCCCAGCACTTGTGCCAACTGAACCCGGCTGCTGGCATCCCCAGCAGAGGCCATCCCCCTGGGAGGACCCGGTGCCCACGCAGCTTGGGCACCTGGCCTCACCGTGCGGGACACCCTGGACAGGCCCGGAGTCAGCAGGCAGGCACGCTGGGCCTGGGTCATCCCTGACCAAGCACAGACCACCAGCACCCTCCGTGAATCTGCCCGGAGCCAGGGGACTTTTCAGGCGGGCACACAGCCCACCTGGCTGGCCAGCTACGCAACCTGGACACCAGCCTGCAGTCCCCTGAACTCCAGATTCAGGCTGGGTCCAGGCAGGGGACAGGGCCCCGCCCACGAGGAAGCCGGGTCCCTGCAGCCGCACTGCCTCCTGAGAACCCAAACCACGGGCAGCGGGAAGGTGGTGCCAGGCTTGGGAGGGAGCTCCCCGCAGCCCCCTCCACACACCTGCTGTGCCAGGCGGCCCAGCTGGCCCCAGCACAGCTGGTGAAACTGTAGGTCTCAGTCCCCCTGTTCCAGGGCAGTTGGGGG
>PITA01002381.1:0-82209 GCA_004023965.1 Spilogale gracilis | reverse complement strand
CCCTCCTCCGCAGCGCCTCCACCCGCGCCAGCCCGTAGGGAGGGCGCGTCCCCGCCACGTTGCGCGCCCGCCGCAGCCTTTGTTCCGGGCCTCCCGCCTCCCGCCGCGGGTCCTCGCACGTCCCCGCCGGTCCCCGCACGTCCCCGCAGGCCCCCGCCGGTCCGCCCAGCCTACCTGGAGTAGAGGCGCCGGGCTGGGCCGGGCAGCTCGTCGGCGGCGGGCGGGGCAGGGCCGGCCATGGGGCCGGGGTCGCCGAGGACCGGGGCGCACACCCCCCCACCGCTCGCGCCGCCCCGCGCCTGTCCCCGGTCCGCCGTCCGCCACCCACCGTCCACCGTCAGTCCGTCTGTCCGTCCGTCGGTGTGTCCGGCAGCCCGCGGGAGGCGCCGAGGAAGTGATGCGCGCGGGGCGCCGCCCCTCCCGCCGTGGCCGTGATGTCACCGCCGCCCGGCGCGGGGAGGGGGCGCGGACAGAGCCTCCGGTCCCTCCCCGCTGCGCGCGGGCCCCGGAGGGGGCGGGGCCTCTGAGCGAGCGCGCCCCTCCCCCCAGGACCCGTCTCCTCTGCTGGGGGTGCTGGGGGCACGAGGGCAGGGGATCTTGGGAACGGGGCTGGGGGTTCTTCTCGGACCGGCCAGACGCCTGGGGGTCCCTGCAGCCCTGCCGGCCTCCTGACACCTACGTGAGGGGCCATTTGAGGCCTCCTTGCCTTTAGTTGGCAGGTGGCCAGCCCCCCTTGGGGGTCCCCTGCCTGCCTCATGTCCAACCCCAACATGCCCACCGGGTCCTCGGGGCTGGCAGTGGGCATGACAGCTTTACAGACAGCTGGGGAGCTGACTGAAGGCCCTGTGCTGGGCCCCCGCTGTGACTGCCCTGGTCTGGGAGGACTGAGGGGGCCCCGGGATCTGCACTTAGGGGAACCTGTGTGGCCTGGTCCAGGGATCCCCCCTCCGCTCTTTCTCACTCCTGAAACCTCCCAACCTTGGGAGTGGGGGCACCACCTCCCCCTCCCGACCTTGGTCTTATCTGTGAAATGTGGAAGGTCACGGTGCCCACCCCCCACTCCCACTGCGCTCCACATCCCAGTGCCCCCTCTCGGGGAAAGCCTGGGAGCCCTGCTGGCTGAGATCTTGCCCTGCGGCCTCCGGCCACCCATTCTTGGCTCTGCAGGGCTGTGGGGCGTTTCCCCAGGGCAGCTCCTGCCTGTCGGGGGCAGGGTGCGCAGCAGGCCCTCTGGGCGCACCTAGGTCTCGGCGGATTCCCTCCTGTGGTTCTCAGTCCCAGCCCTCCTGATGCACCAGGGGAATCCAGACCCTGGAAAAGTCACCGAGGCCCGAAGGACAGCGACAACTCAGGGAGCAGGAAGTGGGCTACTTTCCCAGGAGTGCTGCCCTGAGGTCAGGGAAATGCCAGGGCCTCCACGCCAGACCCGCAGGGGAACGCAGCCCACAGGCAGAGGCCAACAGCAACAAAAATAAACAGAAGATAAAAAAGAGCCTGTTGGCCCGGGGCTGGGGCTCGGTTGTTTTTCCTACGGAAGAGAGGCAGCAGGAATGAGAACCATCTGTGCCCAGAGCCCTGGCGGCCTGGTGCTCATCCTACTCGCTCTCCCCCGTGACCGCAGGAGCTGGGCAAGGCCTCTCTCCACAGTGCGTGGGCACTACTGGCTGGGGGCATGGGGGGGCACCATCGTTATCTGGCTCAGCCCCAGGCCTGTGTCCTTGGGGTGCCTCCCAACAGGCCCTACCTCTGCCAGAGCTGAGCTCCATGTCCCCAGGAAGCCGTGGCGGCTGGCCCCTATGGGTGCCCTGGGTCTGCGGGCAGGGGACCTGTCTCCGAGAAGGCCCTCATGGTGACGGGATGGCAGAATAAGGGAGAAACATGTGACCCTGGGGCAGTCACTGCATGGAAGGCATCTTGTTTTCCTTCCTGGGAACAGGCAGACTGGGGAGCCCGGGTCCCTGGGCCGGGAGAGTCTCTGCTTTATGTCAGAGCTTCCCCGGGGGAGCTGGAAGCCTGAGGTGCGGTGCGGTGAGCCGGCCAACGGCTCAGGCTGGCAGGCCCGGCAGTACTGCGCCCCCCCCCACCCCCGCGCAGCTGGTCACCTGCCACAAGTGCTCTCCTTCTCTGAGCCCCAGAGAATGCTGGGGTCTCTGCCACCTGGGAGTGGGGTTCAGTGGCCCGCTCCTGCAGGTGCCGTGAAGGCCCGTGGGGTGTGGATGCTGTCCGTCGCGGTTCGTGGTACACTGTGAGATCTTGGGGAGCATGAGCCCTGGGGCCACTCTGCCTGGGCAGCTGTGCCTGGTCCCCTTGGGTCCCAACGGTGGTCCTGGGTCCTGGCTGGAGCCCAGAGCAGCTGTGCAGGGCGGTGGAACACAGTGAGGGCTGGTACTGGACGACAGGTCAACATGCATGGCGCACATGGCCCCGGCCCGTGAGGAGGAGGGCATCACGGGTCCACGGAGGGCGGGGGCTCCTGGGCGACAGGTCTGAGCCAGGAGGAGCTCCTGGGGGGCACCAGCCTTCCATCACAGCTGGCCTCCTCTAGTGCTGTACCTTCCCCCGTTCGCTCCGCTCACCCCCACCCCAGCCTCCCTGGGAAGTGGGGAGCACCTCTTCACAATCTGCCTTGTAACTGCCTCCCTACTTCGTGAGGCCGGAGTACCAGCGGGGTGCTCCCACGGGAGGCCGCAAGCATGCCCCCTCCATCCATCCATCCCTCCATCCCTAACAGGCCTCATTCCCAAAGGAGCGTTAGAGGGAAGAAAAGTGATTTCTTGCCCAGGCGCACCCTCGGGTGGAGTGGGCGGGCAGACAGTAGCGCTGGCCCGTCTGGGAGGCACCCCGTCTGGGAGGCACCCCGTCTCAAGGACCGACACACGGCATTTGGAGCTCGCAGGCATTACTGTGCCACCTCCGCCCGAGGGTACCTGGCACGTGCCTGCCCTGCCCTTCACCACTCAGCCTTCCTGGCACCCGCCTCGCCAGCACGCCGCTCCTGCCGTCCAGGTGAGCACGCAGAGCAGCGGTGCCCCGGGTCTCCTAACTGGGCTGCAGCGGCGCTGACAACCTGAAGCCCTGGTCTCCTGCCTTACCCCTTCCTGGATCTGCCCTGCATCTGTCCCCGGGACACGCCTGGCAGGAGATGATGGTGGACGGTTGCTGGGTTCTTTCTGAGCCCCTGGAAGTGGGGCGACCCGGGCCCGGGATGAAGACCAGAGCAGCAGAGGAAGTCCGGGACAAGGTGTGGGCATGCAGGCTTCAGTAGGGTTTGCGGCCTCTGAGGCCCCCCGGGTGTTGGTTGAGGCCAGGGGTAGATGGGGACGTCCCTGTGGCCGGCATGGCCGCTCCTTGCCCGTGGCCTCCCAGACCCGCCCGCCTTCCGCTCCCACCTCTGCAGCAAGACTGCTCCCGCAGGGCCCAGTGGGGGCTGGGAGCACGGCCAGAGCCCTGCCGAGCGGCCAAGGGGGGACCTGTCGGCTCCCGGCCAACCTCGGCCCAGATTCCCAACTGGAGAGGGGAATGGTAGACACGGAGAAGACACACACACCCCGGTGCGTGCACCTGCTTAAGTAAGATCACTCAGGGTTCCTGTGTTCCTGAAAATCTCATGACCCAGAGAAGGAACTTATTCTCCTCACAGTTGCTGGGTGAGTGCCCGCTGCCGTTGCCCCAAGGCCCCATGAGTCACTCGCAGCCGTCTCCTCTCTCCTCGGGCTCTTCAAAAGTCCTTGGAGAGTGGGGTCTGCCGTCTGGGAGGACAGGTCTGCAGGCGTGGGCGGAAGGAGCTGGCAGGAAACGGTCTGGCCGCCCACGGGACCGCGTGCCTTCTGGGAGACTGTGTGCCCAGGAAATAGCTGGAGGTCTGAGGGAGGCCATCCACCACCCACGGCATCCACGGCACCCGGCCACACGGCATTCCTGCGGCCCTGGCTGGCCACCGCCAGCGGCTCACACCCCCCAAGCCACGGGAGGCGGGACACACTCACTTGCCCGGGGCAGGTGGGGTCTGTGTGGGCTCAGCCAGAGACGGAAACCCCGCCCCTGACTATCTGCCCCCCAGCCCCTCCCCTTGGGGCCAGCGGATGGGGGGCCAGGAGAGATAGGGAGACAGAGAGATGGAGAGAGAGGCAGGCCTGACACTTGCAGCGGAGTCTGGACTCCGGGCTCCCACACTGGTGTGCGGCGGGAGGGGGAGTCAAAATTCGAGCCTGAACTGGATCAAATGAGGAAAGCAGGCCTCCGGCCCCAAATCGATCCAAGGGATCCCCCGAAGGCAAACAGAAAGGGCAGCGGGTCTTTCCCTTTTAGGGGTTCTCTGCCCACGGCGCCCCATTCCAGGAGCGCTGCCGGGGCTCAAAGCCACCCCCAGCCCTTCTGCAGCCACGACCTTGGCCAAGCTCCCTGACCCTCTGGCGCCAGTCCCGGCGGCCGCAGGGCAGTGATGCGAGAGGATGGTGGGCAAGGCCCCGTGAGCACCCACAGACTCCCCCGAGATGGGGAGAAGGCCTCTGCGTTGTGTCCCGAGACCAGTGTATGTGGGAGCACACACGGCCCAGCTGAAGGTGAGGGCGGCGTTCTCTCGGTTCCGGAGGCCGCCGGGGTCCAGGTGTCCTCGAGAGGCTCCGGGGCTGTGTCCTCTCTGCCTGTCCCCGCCCCTGGGGCTCCAGGCGCCCCTCCAGCTCCGCTCTGTCCTCAGTGGCCAGTCGCCTCCTCTGGCAGGGCTGGCCATCAGACGCAGTGCCACCGACCCCAGGACGGTCTCATCTTTAGGTCCTTCACTTAATTACACCTGCAAAGACCTTTTTTGCAAAGTGGGTCACATTGACAACAGGTGGGTGTCTTTTGGGGACGCCCGCTACCCTCACTTCCTGGTGTTTCCTTACAGTAGTTGCCACGTGACTCGGGCCGCGTAGTTTGTGGCCTTATCGCGGCCACATACCCACATACCCTTAGCTCGTGAGCACTACCCAGGCCTCAGGGAGAGGTTTGCCCAGCAGGACTGGGGTGGGGCCGCGATCCGTGGGTGTGTCACTGCTCCTTGACCAGGCCCTCGCTGACGGATGCTCTGCGGCTCCCTGGTACCCCCTTGTTGCGGGGGGGGGGGCGAGCACCTGGGCTCCCGGGGGAGGGAGCAGGCCCCAGAGCAGGGCCGCCATGCAGGAAGAAATCTCTGTCCGTGGGGACCCTGCCTGTCTAGAAGGCAGGGACAGTGTGGAGCTTGGGGTGCCACAGGCCTGTGTGGATGTCACCGGCAGAGCAGGGGACAAGCCAGGAAGCAGGTCCGGCCCAGCTCAGAGACTCACAAGCTAGGCCCCAGGCTTTCTCCTCTCCCCGACACAAGCCCGGACAGTGACGGGCTGTGTGGGCCTAGGACACATCCCTCACTCTGCAAGGGACAGCTGTCGCGGGGAGACTTCTCCAGGGCTGACCTTCTCCCGCCCCTGGCCTGACCCCTCCGGCCCGGCTCGGAGGCCTGCCCCGGCGCAGGGTCCCCCTCAGGCAGGAAGACCCGGGGGCCCACCAGAGAATAAGGGCCGGACTGCTAGCAAGGAACGTAGGACAGTGGCTGCAAGGGAGGGGCCCCCGGGCCCCGCAGAAGGGCCTCCGACCTCGGCACCTCCCTCCCTCCCTTCCTCGCTCCCCCGGCTTGGCCCTCGAGAGCTCCCTGCTCACCGCCTGGGCGCCGCCTGCCACATCTGGGGTGTGGTCCCAGAGCCAGAGGAAGCCTGGTCCCGCGGGACCCCCTCATTCCCGCGGGAGCCCCCACGCACTCTTGCATCTGCCTCTGTGGAAGCCAGACTCCCTGAAGGCCCACCGACTGCCAGGCGTCACTGAGGAAGGTCCCGTTTCTGGCCTTCCTCTGCCCTCCCACGTGTCGCCCCCACCCACACCTCGGGTGTCCCGGCAGGCTAGAGGGCCACGTTCCAGCAGCATGGGGCGGGGTGGGAGGATGGAGGGGTGCTCAGGGGGCCCGTGGCCGCTGCACAGTGAGGAAGGGGGCTCAGGGAAGGCAGCAGGCAAGATGCTGGGCCAGGTTCGCCGGGCACCAGGAAGCAGGATGGGAAGCTGTGGGGGGCACAGGACTGGGTGTGAGCAGGAAGGCAGCCAGCTCTCCAGAGGGACAGTCACGGGTGATCTCAAGTAGCACCGAGGGCCCCTTCCCTGTGTCCACGAGACCTACGCGTGGACATGCCACAGGCCGCGGGGTGGGGGCAGCCAAGAGGAGCCGCCTGCCCCCGCAGGGTTCCCTGCAAGGTCTGGCTGTCTGTCCAGCCGCGGAGAGGATGCCCGAGGAAAGCAGGAGAAGGGGACAGAAGCTCCTGCCCGCCCCCAGCCGACCCTGACCCTCACCATTGGGGGTCTGTGCCCAGCAGCTACGGTTGCCCCTGAAATCCCGTCCTTGCCCCTCCTCCCCAGGGTCTGCAGGAAGTTCAACCAGGCTGCCTCCCGGCCAGCCTCCTTGCCAGCCCTCTGTGGCCTGGGGAGGGATTCTTTCCATAGCTCCATTCTTCCCTGTTGCCCTACAGAAAGGACAGCGGGTCCTTTCCCTAATTTCCAAATCATCGGGTCAGATCTGTCGGAGCAGGAGGGACGCTGGGGACTCCGGGCCCTGGGGTCCTGGGCACGGTTTCCACATTCCCCTTGGTGTGGGGCCCTTGAGTGGCCCTAAGCCATCTGGGGGCAATGACCGAAGGACACGGCAGGGGGCGGGGGTCACAGCAGGTGTCTACATGAGGTCCTAGGGGGTCTCTAGGCCCCAAAGCATCTGGGATCCTAGCACTCTGGTCCCCCAGCCTGCAAACCTCCTGAGTGGGAGCACAGACATTTCCCGAAAGGGTATCTGGCCTGGAGCTGCCGAGAAGGGAAGCGGAGGGAAGGGGAGACAGGTCTCCCTCCCCCAGACACAGGACCCCGGGCTTCCGGGTCCCTCCTTTCCCAGCAGGACTGGTCAGAGCTCAGAGCCAGGCTGACCGGGAAATTAGGGAGAGGACCCACTGGGAACAAACCAACGTGTGCATTTACTTTTGATCCCCTTAGAAGCCCCGTTAAAATGACAGTAATGAGTTTCTTTGTTTCTTAAGTTATGAGTGCATAAAGACACAGAGGACAGGAGAGGGCAGCTGGGCGCTGGCCCTCAGGTGCCATGGGTGGGGGCAGGATTCTGGAGGCGACCCCCCACAGCCGGAGGTCGGGGGCCGAGGCCCCCCGTAGAGGCAGAGAGCCAGGGAATGGGGTGCTTACAGGCCCCCCTCCTTTTGCCTCCACCTCCAAGCAAGAGAGTGGAGGGGTCTTCTCAGGGTCTGGCCGGCCCCAAGGTTCGAGTGCATTCAGAGTGACCAGTCTGATCCCGGCCGCACCGGCTGCAAGTCGGGTCCTCCGCACGGAGAGGCCAACACAGGGTTTGGGGTGCACCACGTGGCCGGGCCTGCAGGGCTCTGACCCCTTGCTCCCAGCCCTCGGTCCTCAGGCCCAGCCATTTTCCCGCTGGGGACGCCAGCCCACAGGGAGCTCCTGAGCCAGGCGCCCTCCCCTCCCGGGCTCTGGCCCGGTGGCCGCTTCCCGCTGCGCCCTCCCTACTGCGGCTCCGTCCACAGCGGGGGCCGCTCCCCCACCCGCCCTGAGGAGAGCGGGGCTCTGCTGCTGGAGGGTGAGCCGTGCCTGTAACCCCGGGGGGGTGCCGGCTGAGGCCCGCCCTGATCCCCTCCTGGGAGGAGGAGCCCCTGCCCTTCTGGAACAAGGAGGCCCCGAGAGAGAGTCGCCTGGTGTCCGAGCTCGGGAGCCCAGTTGCCGCCCGGGGCACTGGCAGGCTGGGCGTGTGGAGGCAGGGGCCCGGCCAGGCAGCCGGTGGCCCCAGCCGGCAGGGCGGGGTCTGGGTGGCTTCGTGTCACTTCTTGGCGGGTGCTCGCTGGTGGGCAGGAAACTGAGGGAGAGGGAGACCTGTGTCGTCGTACCCACACCAAGGGCCTCTGCCCAGACCTTCTTTCCTGCACGGTTCACTCCTTTCCCGTTTAGGCTTCTAACCAGCCGGGAGGCCACCCATCACTGCCCTCCCATGTCTCTCCCACAGAGGGTGCAGGTGCAAACCTCGTCCCCTGGGACCATCCCCTCTGTAGCCTTCGGCTCTATCCCCTCCGGGAAGGAGAGTCACTTGTCACCGTCCCTGCTCTGGCTTGACTCCCAGAGGCCCACCCGACGACCAAGCTCGGCACGCCCTCCCCCTTCAGCTGCTGGGCCTGTCAGCTCCCCTCTGCAGCGGGGGGCCCAGGCTGAGGGCTGGGGGCCGGGGGGCCCAGACCATGGATCTGGGTGAGCCTCTTCTGTCCCATGCGGGCTGGGCGGGGTCCCTGGGCCTCGTGCCTGGGTGGCCTGGCCAGACTCGGTTCGTGATGGCCATACTCCTCCGGCGGTACTCAGGGCCCAGCCACACGCGGCGACTTACATTTCAGAAGGCCTGTGTCTCAGTCTGCATGGGCTACATGACAAAACCTGGAGGATGTGCCCTGTTTCTCTGACATCAGCGGACAAAGGCACCCTGTGTGTGTGTCCACTCTGGCTCCCACTGCCCAGCTCCGGGTGCCCCCTGTCTCTGGGCTTGTGTGTGCAGAGCTTGGTCGGGTCAGCGGGGTCGTGCCCCCCCCCCCGACCCGTAGGCCCCAGGACGCGGCTGCCTCGGCTTGGTCTTGCTTGGTGGGCCCAGCTCTGGGCCAAGGTGGCCTTGGACAGCGCCCAGCAACTCCCAGGGCCGAGGGGCTCCTGCTCACATACGGCCTCTCGGGAGGGCGGGGGCCCCGAGGAAGAGACAAGGCTGCTCTGAGGTTCTCTGCCCCCAAACCTGAAGGTCCTGAACACCAAGAGGAATCTTTTGGCAAGAGACTTTTACAAGAGTTTGGGAGGGAATGACCTCCCTTCTTGAGGTAGGGGGTGGCAGGGACTGCCAGAGTTGGGGGACCTCCCAGGGGGGCTGGCTCCCCGGGCTGTGACAGAGAGAAGGCCCCACATCAGCGGCACCAGGGAGGGCCCTGACTTCCATCGGACAGGCCGCCCTCCCCCGGGACTCCTGGGCTCCCCGGCCCTTGCAGGGGTGAGTTTGGAGCTGGGCAGGGCTGTAGGGAGCACGGGTTCCCCCACATACTGACCCACACCTGCAGCTGAGGACCTCACATAAGGACCGTGGTGCGGGCACAGATCTTAGCCGGATGACCAAAGCCCAGGACCCACATGGAAGTCCGGACACAGAATGCACTGAGGGCCCCCCAAGACCCTCCTGTCCCTCTGCTGCCATGGTGAGTGCCCTGGGGGGCCCTCCCTGAGCCACACTGACTCCAAGGAGGCGGGAGACTCTCAGGTTTTGAGCTTGGTAACCGGACTTCCCAGCGGCTCTGCCTCCTCCCGCCTCCTTCTCCCGGGCACCTTCCTGCTGCTGGATGGTCTCAGGTGGACCCCCACACTGTGCCCCCAGGCCCCGGCTCCTGGCTGCCGGGCTGCACCACTCGTCCCTGGGGGAGATGGCTGCTAGAGGTCCCCGGGGGCAGGGAGAGAGAGAGAGAAAGCAGGGGTGGAAGGCAGAGAGGGACCAGCTCTGGACCACAGCAGAGATCCCCCCTTCCTGCCGGTGTGCCCCGCCTCCTGCCCTGCCCCCACCCCTGGCCATGGGGCCCCAGGTGTGTGTCCCCTGCCCAGGTGGGCTGGATGGGCAGGTGAGGCTCTGCCCTCCCCACTGGGTTCCGGGAAACCAGCCTGGAGGAGGAGCCTGCAAGAAGGACGCTAGGTTTCTCTGGCAACATCGGGGCGGGTCTCCCAGCCTCTTGCCCCACCTCCCACGCACCTGGAGGTGCCTGCGCTCCGGGGGGCCTTTGAGCCACAGCCGCTGCCTGGTGCCCTCCTTGCAGACAGCTGGTGAGTACCCCGGAGGTCCCCTACCTGAGCCTCGCCTGGCCTGCCCCAGGCCCTTAGGGGAGGGACGCGTGGGGGCCCAGGCACGTTGGAAACAGGGTTAGCCCTTCCTTCTTGATCGGATGTGGCTGAGTGCAGGCTAACTGTCCTCCATCCTGCCTTCCTGAGGCGGGGTCTTCCTGTCTGGGGGCTCCCCCTGAGGCAAAGCCATGCTGCCCTGGGAGTGTGATGCCCACAGTCCTACCCAGGGGGCTGCCCCACCTCTGGGCTCTGGTGCTGCTGTAAGGCCCTGATGACCCGTGCCTCAGTTTCCCCATGTGTACAGGGGGATGAGCACTCTCCTAGCCCCCGGATGGGGCTGATGGGTGGTTCTGGATTGGGGCCCCTGGCATGGGCGCGCAGCCCGCTCAGCGTGGATCCTGTGTAGCTAACCCCTGGGGCAAAGGGCCCCGCAGGCCGTTGTCCTGCCCAGGAGGCCCCGTCCCGGAGTGTGAGTCACCGGCTGAGGCGGGGTAGGAGGAGACCCTTGGCCCCCAGTCGGCCGTTCTGAGTGGTTTGAAGAGGTTTGGGGCCCTGGGGGTGTGTCTGTGTCCACGGGCTCCTTCTGAGCGGCCCTGGGCTGTCCCCAGCTTGGAAGAGGCGGTGCCCGGGACGGCTCTCTGCTCTGTGTTGTATGCCTGTGGGCGAGGTGACAACACCTTCCTCGCGTGCTTGGGGAGGAGCCCAGGTTGCCTGGGAAACACCTCGGGCACAGGGCCTGGCCCCTGGCTGGGCGCCCCAAGTGGTTTCCATAAGTGACCCAGCAGGCCTGTGGGTGGGCATGTGGGGTGGGGGCACGAGGAGGTGGCAGGGCGGGCAGGTGGGGCGCCCTGCTGGCCTCTCTGTGGGTGTGGCCGTGAGTCCCTCTTGGCAAGCGGGGATGGTGGCTCCAGGGTCCCCTGGGCGGCGGGTTCCATGGGCCGTGAAGCTGTGGGCCTCGGTTGTGCGGCCGCGGGCTGCCGGGGTGAGAGGCCGCCGGGCGGGGGGAGGGGGGCGGCGTGCGGGCAGCTTCCGTTTCATCTCATTCACGTGCGTGGCCCCCTCTGCCCGCAGAGCCCGCTGCTCGGGCTGGTCTGTGCTGTTTATCTCCCCCACCTCGCCCACCGGGGCTTCCATCTGGCGTCCCTGATGGCGCCCTCCTCCCAACGGCCAACCGTCTTCCCCAAATGGCTGGCTCTGTGTCACCTTGTCACCGCCCTCGCATCTGCCACCCTGGGGGCCTGACCAGCTGCGAGGGGTCTGTCTGCCTCTGCGGAGCGGCTGCTGGAGATGCGTGGCCACGGTGGCAAAGTGGCTGGCAGAGGCTGGGGGCTAGCCGGCCCTGATCGCCCGCCCTGCAGCCCCGGCGTGTGCTCGCGCGCCGTGTGTCCGTGTCTGGCGTGCACTAGAGGGGAGGTGCCACCTGCGGGTCATTTCCCCAGACACGACCTGCGCCGAGCTCAGCCTCACACCTGCTTCTTTTCGGACCTCGGAGCCCCGCCCCCACCCTCTCCAGCCCCCGCTGCTGGGCGCTTGCCGGCGGGGCGGGTGGCAGCCGGACGCTCCTAGTCTGGGTCGGGGCCAGTCTGGGCGTGTTCACCGCGGGGACCCTGGGGACCCAGGGTGGGGTCTGAGCAGCTGGCTCTCAGGTGTCTCAGCCACGTCCAGGCCTATGCCAGCTACGGCGCTGGGCAAGAGCTCTGTGGTCTCAAACCCTGGGGCCCAGGGACTGTGGGCGTGGCAGGCCCTTCTCCTTCACGGCCCACTGACTGTGTTCCCAAGCCTGCTCAGTCTGCTTGGGGCTTGCTGCCCTGGGGACGAAGGGGTGAGAACCTGCGGCCAGCTCCCGGAGGACGGCCCTCACCCCGCTCTGCCCACCCCACCTCTCCAGCCAGCAGCCCAGCAGGGGCCCGGGCCAGATCAGTAGCGTGGTCTGAACTGTGCGGGGGCTGTGGGCGCTGTGGGTGGCCCCCCACCCCCGGGGCAAGGCACAGGAGCCCTGGAGAGTTGCCGGGTTCTGGCGGCACTGTGCCCATGCCTCATGGGACGGGCCCGTAGTGCACACCTGGGCTGGCCATCCAGGCTCCGGGGTGGGCTGGGGAGGGCAGGGGGTGCAGGCTTTCTTTCCTCCCTCTGTCCCCTCCCCCTGGCTGCCTCCCCCCTCCCCGGGTGAGCGCTGTGTGCTCTATGTGTCTCTGACCCTCCCTTGACTGCCTGAAGTCAGTGGGGGTCCCCTGGGACGTGCAGGGGCTGGGCAGGGGGAGTGTGGAGGCTGAGCCTGCTCTCCACAGTAAGCCTCAGGCCAAGAAGCCCACCCTCATGGCCCTCCCCACCCCACCACTTCTGAGCCTGCTGAGACTTTGGGTCATAGGACCACTGCTGGGAGATAAAATCACACAGGGCCCTGCCATGCTGGGGGCCCTTGCAGGGAGTCACCCCTGCCCCGCTGTCCCCAGTCCCCTGCGGGGGGCAGAGGAATGGGCTCCGGGATGCAGCAGGGCTGGCATTAGTGGGTCGTGAGCCAAGGAGGAGGCAGGGCATCAGGGTACAGGGTCAGAGCCTCTAGCTGAGCCCTGCCTCCGCTTAGGGTCAGCAGAGGTGCGGGGTCCAACGTGCGTGAAGGTGCCCCATGGCAGGCTGTGGCCGCTGGTCCCCACACTGCACCTCATGGCCCCGGCTGCTGTCGTCCCAGCAGGTGCCGAGTGCTAGGCGGGGCGTGCCACCGAGGGCCGGGTGCCCACAGGGGTCCTGAGCAGGGAGAGGCCTCAGGGAGCCAGAGCATCACCTGATGGGGAGCCGGCCTGGAGGGGGGCGGCCGGCGGAGGAGGGGGAGGTGGGGTGCAGAGCGGGGACTCTGGGCTTGTCCCGGCTCCCGGGGCCGCCGCGATGCTGGGCTCGTTTACACCGTCACACACTCATTCCCTGATTTTGCTTTTATCGACTCTGGGGTGTGGCCGCTGGTGGTTCTGCCGTGTTTATGATGCCGCTGCCTCCTGTGGCGGGCCACAACTCCGGGCCCACCGTTTTCCTGCAGGCGGGAAACCAGGGCCACCAGTTGACCTCCAGATGCGGGCGCTCGGCTCCGGCAGCGGCGCCTCAGGATAACCCTCTCCCACTGCCATCGAGGGAACAGGGCTAGGAATCAGGTGGATGCTGGGGAGGATGCCCCCCAGGACCTCAGCCGGTGTAGGCACCCCAGGGCCTGGCAGGGGTGTGGCCCTTCAGGAGAGGCCTGGGGGGGCACGGTGACTGTGGGGCCCTTCCGTAGAGGCTGCAGGGGATCTCTGCTCCCGCATGGGGAGCCTCTCTGGGAAGCAGAGGAGGCTGAGCTGTCTCCAGGAGTCTCCTCGGTTGTCCAGCCTCTATGGGTGGAGTGGGGGGCGCCGCGGTCGGCCCCTGGTGATGTCCCCCGAGCTTGCCAGCCCCATGTAGCAGAAGCCGTCTGCAGGCCCTGTGTATCCCCGGCAGGTCGCAGGAACACGTGTGCGCCCCACGGCTCTCCTGGGGAGCCCGCATTCCCAGACCCCCAGGGCAGCCCTGGGAGGCCGAGCCCTTGCAAGCACCGTAAAAACAGGGCTGGGACCCACTGCATCTTGGCCTCACCAGGCGACGTCCCCAGTGGCGCAGGCAAGCCAGGGCAGGGCGGACAGGGCAGAGCAGGAAGGCGGCCTCGGGGCCATCGGCAGGGGCTCAGTTGCGGCTACCAAGTGTGGTCGAGGGCCCTGGGGCCACAGGCTAGGTCTGGGGTCCTGCTGGCTAGGTGGTCTAGGCAGAGGCCTTTTTCCCTTGCCCCAACTGTAGGAGAAGCTGGTTATTGGGGTAAAAGGGGCAGCAGCCCACATTCCAGACAGGATCTGTCCCTGGGGTGACTCCTCTCTCCTGCTGGTGGCCGAATGTGGGGCCGTATCCACTGTGACCAGGGCCCCATTGGGCTCAGAGCCCCGTCCCTGTCTAGTCCTGGGGGTAGCTGTCTCCAAGCATTGCTGGTTGCCTAAGACAGGCTTAGAATAAGCCTCAAGGAGGGTCCCCATTCTTCCTGGAACCAGGGGGTCCTTAATGCAGACCCCCTTTCTCTGGGGCGCCCTAAGACAAAGAGCTCCAGGCCGCCCTGCTGAGTGCCCTCCGGCTCACCAGAAGTGAACTCACCAGAAGCTCACAATACCCAGACTCAGGGCGGGGTGGGGTCTCTGGTCACCCAAGGTTACTCCGCTGGCTCGGGGCGGAGCAGGGCTTGAACCAGCTCTCCTCCTCGGGGGACCATGCCAAGCTCGGGGCCAGCTGACGGCAGAGCCCACGGCCTCCCCACTACGCAGTCCTGCCGGGTCGGCGAGAAGGCGACAGGACGCCCACCGCAGGTGGACCTGCCTGGGGGGCTCCCCTAGGGCCAAGGAAGGAGGCCTGGGGCTTCCGGGGCTCAGGCATCTTTAGCTAGCATGTCCGTGGGCCAAAGGGCGCCCTGAGCACATGCCGGAGAGAGCTGAGCAGCCAGAGCCCGCTTCCCCTCGCCAACCCCGGGGAGCCAAGGGCAGCGGCCTGGGCGGGACTTCCCAGTGGGCTTTGGGCTGGAGCCCTGAGTCTCTCGTCCAGCTGCTGGGGCCACGTCCTGACTCTCTGCCCACCCAGGGCCCCCAGGCTGACCCTGCCCAGAACTGAAGCTTCAGCCTGGGGTGAAGCCCCGCCTTTGCCCCAAGCCCTGCCCTGCGCCCCTGCCCTCCCGGCTCCGGCTGAGCCTGCCCCCCCCGCGCTGGCCAGTCCACTCACCACACACCCAGCTACGGACTCCCGGGCCCTGGGAGGGTGGGGGCGGGCCCGCCCATGGTCCCCAGCAGGAGTCGAAGGCCTCGCTCCGTCTCTGAGTGACATGGGGTAATTATGCTGTCACAGGTCCCCAGAATTCTCTGTCACCCTGCTGAGGGGCAGCCCGTTAGGAAGGCCCTCCAGGCTTTGCCAGCCCAGGGCCCGGCAGCCCACCATGCCCACCCAGTTTCCGCGACTCTCCTGAGGGTTTCCATCGTGGCCCGGGAGACGAGGGTAGGCCAGCCCTGGAGCCGGCAGCGGCCAGCCCGTCCTGAGCAGGGATGGGCACTGGGCCGCAGCTGACCCCAGGCACGTGGTGACTAGGGGCTCACTGGGCTCTGCCCTCGACTCAGCCCTGTGGCCATGTTGACCTCGGTCATGGGGGTGCTGCCTACCGGCCTAGGAGAAATGATCCGGCCAGACCCACCCCAAAGATAATCAGAGGTGCTGCCCCTCTCACTCTGGCTCCTCAGGACCCCGGGCAGACCCGCCCCCCAAAGGGCTAGAGCCGAGCAGGTCGTGTTTGGGCTGATGGGGCAGGGGCTCTGCGAGGGACAACCTCCTTCCCCACGAGGGTGGCCACGTCAGCGTGGGGCTGGAGGACTCACATGCCTTCTCTGGAGCCTCAGTCTCCCCTCCTGTAAATTGGGCTGATGCTAATGTCTGCCTCCAAGGCTTGAGGTGGCGATCAGAGAGAAGGTCACGGCACTGCCAGGCCTGGGGACATTTTATCGCCCCCCCAACCTTTCTGCATTGTGGGCACCGTAAGATGGGAGAGTGAGGGAGCGGGAGGGGGGCCAGGGGGCAGTCCCAGGTGCTCCTCTGCTCAGCATGGCTGGGTCTCCACGCCTGACTCGTGGTCTGGTTCTCTGTCCGCAGGGAATCCGAGCCCCGTCCACCTGTGGCTAAGGATGAGGCCATGGCTGCCCTGAGGTGGCCCGGGCCCTCCCAGCAGCCAGGTGACCTGCGGGGAGTCCCCCACGTGGCCTGGTCAGACTACACTGAGCAGCCCGGTCCCCGAGGAAAGGCCCACAGCCACCCGGTGTGGTCCGAAGGCGAGGAGGTCAAGGATGGGGACAGCTCGGTGTCATCAGGCCGCCTCTCTGGCTCTTCTGGGGGCCACGAGTCCTGCGCGTCCTCTGCCGGGCCCTGGAGGGAGAGGCCCCCACAGGTGCTGGGGCCCCGGCCGCAGCCCAGAGAGAGCAACCCACGGCTAGAGCTGCTGCTGGACAAGATTCGGGCCCAGGCCCAGTGGCAGGCCAGCTGCGCCTCCCTGGGCCCCTCCGCCCTGTCCAGCGGCTCGCGCCTCTCCGGAGTCTCCAGGCCAGACGCCCGGAGGAAGGCGGAGAAGCCGAGGAAGCCCACTCCGGCCCCGTGGGAGGCGCTGAGGCCAAGGGCGTCCGTCAAAGGTGCGGTATGGAGGCCGATGAGCGACCTGCTCCGCGGGGCCTTCTCCCGGAAGGTCTTCAGGGGACCTGCCCTCACCATGCCCCCTTCCTCCTCTCCAGGCTTAGGCGCCCTGAGTGTGGCTCCGTGTGGAGTGGAAGACAAGGCAGTCCCTGGCCCGGGGTGCGAGCCCTCCAGGGTCCCCCGGCCCCAGGCCTCAGGTGAGGGGCCACACGGCTGGCCATCCCGCCCTCCCCCCGCCCCGGGCCCCCGGCGGCAGTCAGGGTGGGCGGCTCCGGACGGGGCCCTCTGCCCAGGCTGAGCTCTGTCCCGTCACACATGGACCTGTCCCCTCCCCCTCCCCGTCTGTGGGTCTGACTCCTCTGGGGCCCCGTGTCAGTGGATCCTATGGGATTAGGGCTTCTTGTGGGGGCTTGGCTGCTAGGCCCCTCCTGCCCGCAGGTTCTGGGCAGTGACGATGGAAGGACCAGCCCAGGCCTGGGGACTCCTTGGGCCAGAGCTTTCCTGAGCGCCCCTGGCCATGGGCAGAGACACTGAGGTCGAACGGCACAGGGAGAGGTGGCCCTGGGGAAGCTGGTCCCCTCCTGCCGGCTCTGTGCTTGCCAGGGGTCTTAGACCGCCTGCTCCCCGCGGGGTCTCCGTGTCCCCTCCTGCCCAGCGAGGTGGACCCCACCATGCAAACTGCGTGTGAGTGGCCCTCACTCTCATCCCATCTGCCCATGCTGAGCCTTGCTGACCGCCCCTCCGTGACAGCCCACTGAGTCAACGCAGGGGCTGCGGGTCAGCCTGAGATGGGCAGGGGGGCCCAGCTGGGAGGCCACTCCCGTCTTCAGGGGCTCTCGGCCCTCAGCATTCCGGAATTTGTGACCCGTCGGGGCACCATGAGGGAGGGTGTGGAGGGCCCAGGCCTGCTCAGGGGGGCTCCCCCAGGGTGGCCCTATGCAGACCACTGAGAGGGGCAGGCAATCAAGGGTATCCTTCGGGCCCTGCCCTTGGCCACCCGCTCTGGCCCAGGCCCAGGCCACACAGGCACAGAAGCACGGCTGTCCCTGTCAGTGTCACTGCTCACCTCCCCTCCTTCTCTCCTCTCCCTGAAGTTCCACGGGAGAAAGCCAAAAGGATGCAAAGTGGTCCTTGCAAAAGGGAGAAGATCCCCAGAGCACCCCTCCCCAGAAGAGCTGCCAAAGACAAAGGTAAGGTCTCCCAGTCTGGGCTGCGACACGGCCCGGGGGTAGAAGTCCGCAACCCGGCTCCCCAGGTGGCCACATGGCTTTCTGGTACGTGGTTTCTGGGGCCGGGGACAGCTGACCACCAGCAGAGGCCTGGACTGCTGCGGGCCCAGGGATCTGGGATGGGCAGGGACTGGGCTTGAGCGGGGGTCTGCAGGGCACGGGGGAGGGGCAGTGCTGGCGTCCGCATCTCGGAGAAGCGCGGACTCTGGCCGTCGCTGAAGTGCTGAGGGGTCCCTGCCCGTACAGGGACCCCCTCCCGGTGGTGGAATGAAGGCCCCCAGGCGTGGGCTGTCCTCGCAATGCCCCCGGACTGCCGGAGTCCGAGGCCCACAGAGCTGCTCACTCCCCGTGTTTCACACACACGGATGGTCTGCACGCGTGTGTATCAGTGGGCCTCGGCGAGGCGTCCGGGGACAGGTGCCGGCTCTGTGTCGCAGCATGGGGAGCCGCCGGGCAGCGGCCGTCAGCGCCGGGGGCCTGGTGGAGGGAGTGCTTTCCCTACCCACCCGGTTTGGGATTCGGACTCCAGGCAGGAAACCCAAAGGCCTAGCATTGTGTCCACAGTCCCCCGGGCCTCTGGAGACTGGATGCAGGGGCGCACGTTGGCCGACCACATCCCAGGAGAGTCAGAGGAAGACATGGGGAGACGGTGGCGGGTCTTTCTCCTTCGGGTGTCTCTCTCCGGGGGCTGGGCCGTGGTAGGGGGGAGGCATCTGGCAGAGAGCCAGCTCTCCAGCCTGCAGAGGTTGTGGTGGTGCCTTCGCGCCGGGCCATCAGGGGAACGAGGGAGGTGGTGTTCCTCTGGGCGGTCGGGGCAGAGAGGCTGCATTGCCTGGACGGCAGCTTGGTGACCCTCACAGCCCATCTCCAGGGCAGGTGGGCTCCCATTCTGTAGATGGGGACACTGAGGCTCACAGAGACCCACACGGGCCAGGCAGCTCCAGGCCTGTGCTCCTCACCCGAGAGAGCCCAGCGGGGTGCGCTCAGCCCGTGCCCTGCGCCCGTCTCTGTGCTCCACGCCATCAGACCCGCCCTTCCGCTGGCGGGATGCAGGAGTGCCCCTCCTCCGCGCCGGCTTCGGGGGCCCTGGGAGGAGGCGGGCAGCCGCCGGCCACTGGGGCAGACACGTTTATTCAGCGGGGTGGGAGGTGACAGGAGAGGAGGGCAAACGTCCCCTCGAACCTGACAGGGATGCCGGGAGCCACGCAGAAGGTTCTGGAAGGCCCACCGAAAAGGCACAAGATATCACAGTTCTCTGTCGTCTCCTCCCACCCTCTGCGTTTGGTTTGCTTTATCTTAAAGGCCTGCCTGACAAACGACCTGCTTCCTGCCTGACACGGGGTCAGGGGGCGCGCCACGGGCCACATCCATCATCGTAGCCGCCGTGTCACCCTGACGGACCCGACCATTAGTTGCTGTCAGTGACCAAGTCACAGCTGGGCTAAGAAGGGATGAGCTTGGGGTCAGAGGCCAGAGCCACAGGACTCGGGAATTGGATGAATTAGGAATTTGCTGTAGTTAACAAAAAATTAAATCGCAATACTTATAAAATATTCATCCGTCCGGGCCGACGGAAAATGAAGCCCGATATTTAATTTCAGATCATAGCCCCTCACTTTGCATTTTTTACCATATATTAGGTCGGCCCCGGAGCTCTGACAAGGCACCTGGGGACTTCATCCATTTCCACAGATTAAAAATCCTCTCGTAAAAAAATTAATTGCCATTAAACTGCTCGGCGGAAGAAAAAATGTGTCCGTCAGGACCCCTCTGGCGGGCTAATGGGGGATGAGTGGCCAGTGATGGAGGGGCCTGTGGGGAGGGAGCCTGGAAGGGGGTCCCTGCGTGGGGTCCCCGCAGACGGAGCCACGGTGGCGATTTTGTGGGGGCCCGGGCAGAGGAGCCTTGCTGGGGAGCCCAACCCCACTGGTGCCTCTCAAAACCCCGATGTGAGCAGCCGGGCAGTGCCGGCCTCCGCCCCGACCCTGCCCAGACCCAGCGCGGTGCTGAGCCCTCCCGGGCCAGCCCCTGCTGAGAGTGACCACTGTCGTGGTATGGTCCTGTACACGGGGAACCAAGTGCAGCCACTCCCCCCAGGGCCTCTAGCTAGTCGTCTCTGAGCCAGAATTAGAGGCGCTTGCAACCTGGGACGCCCCGGGGGGCCTGGCGTGGGAGGGCGTGGCCTCGGGGGCCCTCCCTGGGGGAGCGTGGCTCATGGAGGGCTGGCCTTCGGAGCAGGTCTTGAGGGGGCGTGGCCTTACAAAGGGCAAGAGTGCAGGTGCTGTGGCCTCGGGTCGTGTCCCAGAGGCCTAGGCTTGGCCTAGGAAGGCGTGGCGTGGCCCCTGCCCCTTCCCGGCGCCACAGCTCCAGGCCGTGCCTGTCTCAGGGTCTGGGCAGGAGGGTCCCTGATCCTGCGGGCTGCCTGGTCTCTGCTGGAGGGCTCCCCTTTATGGGGGGCAGGGCAGGTCTTGGCCTGGAGGCCTTGGGGAATGCAGCGTCTGCGCGTGCGTGTGTGCGTGTGCACGCGTGTGTGCACGGCTGTGGGGGCGGAGCTGAAGCTTGTGACCTCTGCAGCACCGCGCTGGGTGGCGGTGGGGGCCCGGGGCCGGCCCTGGTGCGTCACGGGGGATTATGAAGCAGGGCTTTGATAAACAATGTTTCTTATGTGACGACATTTGTTAACGAACGCTCGCGCACGCTTGGGAGGCGATGGGCATTTGTACCCCCGCTCCCTGGGGCCCCTCCGCCGTGCAGAGCCTCCCAGCAGAGACCACGCTGTGCCCAGAGCAGAGGTCAGCCCTCCCACAGTCTCCCACGCACAGAGCCTCCGCCTCCGGCGCCTGCCAGGACCGGCCAGCGATGGCCCAGGTGGTACGGGGCCCCTGGCCTGTGGCTTTGGTTTTACATGGTTTTATGGGCTAAGCCGTGGGAAGCGGGCTTTATTGTCCCATTTACTGAGGGGCAGAGAAGTCAGGTCACCATCTGGAGTCATCCTGGGGCTCGGCCGGGCCTCTTGCTGGCCAGAGGCTGAGGCTCACCCCAGGTCCTCTGGGAGTGTGTGAAGGAATCTCGGGGGCTGCCCGGGGCCGGAGACCTCCTCGTCTGAGCCCGCCTTCGGAGGACCCCAGCCTCTCCGCTCTATGTGCGCTTTCTCTGTTTAAGATTCTGAGTTGGTTGGTGTTTACGCCTGGAGGAAAGGACTAGCCTGGTGAGGGCCCTCCTTGGGCCCGCTCCCACCCTCCCAGGCTCCAGGGCCAGGCTCCCTCCAGAGACCAGTCCCCCACCATGGACTTAGGTAGCTGGTGCCTCTGCCTGGGTCACTCCCTGCTCTGCTGGGCATCTGCGGGGTTCGGAGGCGGAAGGAGGTGGCGTTGAAAGCAGCAGACCTTCCCAGCGGCCTGTCGAATGCCCTCCAAACCTGCCATCAGATAGGACCTGGAGAATCCTTTTATCTAAAGGCCAAAGAACGGCTTCTGGGAACAGGGCAGAAGGTGCCTGGGTGGGGAGCTCGCTCTGCTCCTTCTGGGCCCTACAGCTCCTGAAACCTGTGACCACTTTGCAGGAGGCAGGAGGACAGTTGGAGCAGCCGAGAGCCCCCGGATGCCCAGCGCAGCCTCTGTCCGCCGTGACCCGCCGCTGTCGGCCAACGCACCCAACCTGGCTTCCCGCGATCCGCCTATGACCATCCAAAATGCCATGGCCATCCTTAGAGATCTGCGCCAGCAAATCCAGGCCAGGCTGGAGCTGGCCCGGCACCGCCACCGCAGCGGAGGGCTAGAGCCGGGGCGGTCAAAACCGTGGCTGCAGGACGTGGCAGGGAGGAGGCCGTGGGGCCCCTGGAGCACCCCAGATGTGCAGGGCTCCTTCTCGAAGATTCCTCAAGGAGGGTTGGAGGGGAGGCACCCCTCCTTAGAGAGTGCTGGCGGCTTCCCCACGGGGCATCGCTGGGGCGCCCTGGCTGGGTGGGAGCCCTATCCCCAGAAGACTGGAGCGGCCCGAGGATGGAACCCCTCCTTCCGGGGGCCCGGGAGCCCCTCTGAGAGGCTGACCTCCTTGCCTCAACGGCCCTGGAGCGTCTCGGCCGGGCAGGCCTCCGGGTCCCAGCGGACTGGACTGGCCCAAGGTTGGAACCCCTCCTTCCGGGGGCCCGGGAGCCCCTCTGAGAGGCTGACCTCTTTGCCTCAACGACCTTGGAGCGTCTCTGCAGGGCAGGCCTCCAGGCCCCAGTGGGCCTGGGCCACTTATGAAGATGTGGAGACCCCTGCCCAAAGACCCTGGATCCCTTCCGGCTTGCGGTCCTGGAGCGCCTCCTTCCCGCAGGGCATGAGCACCCTGTGCAGGGCCAGAGACTCGCTCCTACCCCCCTCGGCAGTGGGGCGCAGCTGGCTGAGGACCAGTGGGGGCGCCCCTGGGAAGGAGAATGAGGCGCGGGTACCGCCGCCCTGCCCGAAGCCCCGGGAGGCCCTGGGCCACTCCTACAGCGCTGATGCGCTGCGGGACTTCATGCGCCAGGCGCGGCGGCGGCAGGCCCTGGAGGAGAAGGCCTCGGCCGTGCGGGTGATCGAGCTGAGAAACCAGGGGCTGCGCGATGCATGCAGGAAGCAGCGAGACACCGTCCTGGGCAAGGCCGTCCCTGTGGTCTCCCAGACGACCCCCGGCATCGTGACCTTTTTCCCACACTGCGCGCAGTCCAGGGTAGGTGCTGGGGGCCGTGAGGGTGCGGGCCAGCCAGCTCGGCCACGGAGCTCCCAGGAGCCCCAGCTGCCTGCCTCCCCGGGGCTGGTGGGGGAGGGACCCTCCACCTCTGCCCCAGCCCTGGAGAGAGGGCCCCCACGGGGTCCAGCCTGAGCCCCTCTGGAGCCCAGGGCTCTTTCTAGGGCTGGGACACAGGGCCTCGGGGTCTTCTGGGCGCCACGGGGCTCTGACTGTGTTCCCCTCTGCTCTAGGGCCTGGAATCTCCCGGGAGCCTGGGGCCGCCCGTGCTGCAGTGGAGCAAGGTCACCTCCGGCATGGTGCTGGGGGACCAGGAGGCCCCGGGCAGGTGGGTAGGTGGTCTGCCGTTGCTGGGGGTTTCCCCCGGCCCAGAGCGGGTGATCCGGGGGGGCACCGGTTCGCACGGCCCATTCATGGTGCACAAAGCAGGGACATGGGGCCGTCCCCGTGTTGGGGGACCACGCCCTCTCCCTGCTCGCGGAACAGCACCCCAAAAGCAGACCCCATACTGGTCGACGGCTCCTCCCCCAGCCCGCCTGCGTTCTGCCCCCACAGAGGCACCTGTGGGACGGTTCCCAGAAACAGGGTCCCACGGCACCTGCCCACTGGGGTCTGGCTTCGTCCTTGGGACGTGTTTTCCGGGTTCACCCCGTGTAGCGCATAGTGAGCCTTCATTCCTTCTTTACCGCCAAATAAGTTTCCCCGGCGCGACCCTCCGCACTCAGCGAGTCCGCTGGTCGGCTGGTAGGCATTGGGCCGCCTTCCCCTTTTGCAGCGAATGAACTGTTGGAATACCCGTGACATGTCGTGTTACGGACCTGGGAGTGGGGTCACCAGGCGCCTCCCCAGGGGAAGTCTGTGTTCCACGTTCGGGAAGCCGGCACATGGCTTTCCTCACCGGCTGAATCATTTTGCATCCCCCCCACCCAGCGGTCGGGGGCTGTCCCGCTTCCTCAGGGTTCTGCAAAGCTCTTTTTCTGTTTTCTTTTGGTTTGGTTTGGTTTTCACTGTTGTGTATTTTTTTAAAGATTGTTTCTATTTGAGAGAGAGCTGGAGAGCGGAGAGGGGTAGGGGGAGGCAGGCCCCCCGCTGAGCAGAGAGCCCAATGCGGGGCTCGATCCCAGGCCCCCGGGATCGTGACCTGAGCCGAAGGCAGACGCCTAGCCGATGGAGCCCCCAGGGGTCTCAGCTATCGTGTATCTTCACTGAGCCGGGACAGCCGTTCCGAAGGCCCCTCCCACGGTGGCATCTTGGGGTGGGGGTCAGGTGACCGTCCCCCACATTGCTCAGGGCACTCCTGCAGAGCCCGGGTCCACGGAGCAGACCAGGAGGCTGCGTGGCTTTTAGCTGCTTGAACTGCACATCTGGTAACAGCTGGCGAGGGCGCAGCTCGTGGGTTCAGCTTCCTGCACCTGGACTGAGAGCGGGACCCACACCCACGGGCTCCGCGGAAAGGCCGGCCCTCACCTGATGCTCCCCGCAGCCTCCCGTCTTCCTTCCTGGCGTTCTTTTCCCCCTCCACACTTAAGAGTATGTAGGGAAATACCTGTGACACGGATTTGCCGCCTCCGCTGTCCCGTGACGTGCGCCATTCGGGGACATCAGCACTCACACTGTTGTGCGCCATCCCCCTGTCGGGCCCCCGGAACGTGGCCCTCTGCCCACACTGGACTCTGTCCCGTTAAACCGTGTTCCCAGCCCCCGGGACCCCACTCCTCCTCCCTGCGCCTGTGGGTCTGACTCCTCTGGGGCCTCCCGGGAGTCGCTCCTTTGGGATCAGTCCGTCTATGCTGATAGACGGGGCTGACCTCGCTCACGCGGCACCACGTCCTCTCCTCCATGTCGGTCCTCAGTGGAGCCGGTGTCTGGATTCCTTCCTTTTCATGGAAAAGTGATATTTTTGTTGTGGTTGAGTTGTGCAGGCGTTCCTCATAGGTCTGGGCGTTGACCTTGTGATATGGGGTCTGTGATAATGCTCCCCGTCCCGGAAGCCGCCTTCCTGCTGTCGACTGTGTCCTCCGTGCACACACGGGCTGCATTTCGAAATACTTTGATCTACTTTTCTCTCTTGTCGCCCGGGCTCTTGGCATTAAACCCCAGAACTAGGTCTTTCTCGAGCTGTGCATGGCCAGCTGTTGTCTAGAGACCCCGCAGCCACCCCTCCGGTCACAGACAGCCACTGTCTATGGATGCTCTCCTTCCCAGAAGCCCTGCCAGGCTCACCCCTGCACACCATGCTTCCAACACGCCTCGGTGGACGCACGCGCCAGACCTGACCCTCTGCACCCTCTCTCCCTGCAGCTTCTGCCTATGCTTGAACAGAGCCCTGAATCGCGCTGAGGCTCTCGAGAGGGGAGGTCCCCAGGACGGCTGGGACAGTGCCACCATGCTGATGTCCACCTGCTCCTCCCCGGGCCCCCTGAAGCTCCAGGACCTGACCACCCAGCCTGCATGCCCAGGTGTGTGCATCTACCTGGACCCCGAGGAGAGCGAGCGTCTGGGCACCCCGGGGCCCCTGCACTTCCGCTACAAGCAGGCCCGGCTGCAGGCTCTGGAGACCATGGCCAACATCCTAAAGCAGCGGATTGACATCCTCACGGCCAGTCTGCGTGGGCCGGGGGCACCGGGCGCTGTCGGGGACCCGGCACCAGGCCTGCAGCCCTCACACCACGGCCCCGTGCCTGCCGCCTCCGTGCGCTCCAGAGCCCTGGTGCCCAACGGGAGCAGAGGGGCCCCCTGGGACGGGGCTGACATGCCGGCCAGCACGCTTGTCTCTCCCACCTGCTTCCTGGAGCCCAGGCTGCTGCCATGGAGCCCCGACTGGGAGCGGCGGCAGAGCGTGAGCCCGCGAGGCCGCCATGACAGTGAGCCCCAAGGTAGGGCCGCTACCTGGGCTGCGAGTGACCACCAGCCCCACCAGGGGCCAAGGGGACCCCGCTTCCCCCCTGCCCCTCGGCTTCCTCTCCCGAAAGGGGGCATAATGACGATGCCACAGCAGGTGTCTGGGCCACCTGGGGGCGGTTGGGGACAGTCCTGGCAGAGCCCCAGCCATGCACTCAAGCTTCCATCTGCAGACCTTGGTCCTGGCAGGAGGAGGGGTGAGGCCCGGCCCTGAGGCTTATGTGCCTCCCAGCTCCCTGCCCTGCCTCTGAAGAGGGGTGAGAAAGAGGACAGGGCTCTCCAGGCCCCTCCTGTCCTGGGGGCTGGGGTGCGTTCCCCCCATCCGCACCCCTCCCCTCCCGCCAACTCCATCTCCCCGCAGGTCTTACTGAGGACGGGCGCTTGGAGCTGGAGAACAGGCTAGCAAGAAATGCAGCTTCCTTCCAGGCCCTCGGCCCCTTCATCGGGAGGTGAGCCTGCAGACCCCAACGGGCCCCCATACACCCGCCCCGTGCACCATGAGCCACCGGTAGGGCACAGCAAGGGCACGGCAGGTGCTTGGGATCTGGTGTAGCCGGGCTGCAGGGGGGCGAGACACAGCTCCTGACCTGACCACGAGAAGCCCCCACACCAGGGTCAGGCGCTGCTGGTTCGGGTGCTGGCCACGCGGTGGCTCAGAGACGCCATTCGGCTGGGCTGTAGGCAGTGGGCCCCTGACCAGAGGCCCCGCTGCTGGGGGGACAGTCCTGAATGTGCCCCTTCCCCACTCTCCTCTGCACCGGCTCCCAGCCGTAGCCAGACACTGCCCCCCACACTTTCCTGGGTCCCATGTCCTGTGTTCAGGTCCTCAGAAGCACCTGCCCACAGTCCCTTGCACCTTCTTATGACCTTCCTCCCCAGCACGGCCTGAGGCCTTTGGGGACCCTGCACACAGGCCCCTTCCCTGGGCCGCTGGGGGCCGCTGCTGGAACAGAATAACTTCTGTCAGCAGGGGGCAGCATTGGGCTGGGCGTCGGGCTCTCGGCCACCAGCGCCTGGACCCGGAGGAGAGGCCAGGGAGGGGAGAGTCCCCAGAGGCTGACCCGGTACCTGGGCTCCTGGCCAACAGCCCACCCCGGGCTCCGCGTCCTCCCCATCTCCCCGGCTCTGACCAGGCTGTGCAGCGTCCTGCCCTGGACGACCCAGCAGCCTCATCGTGCAGGGCTCAGGGCTCAGGGGCTTGCAGGCCCCTTGGCGTGTCCAGAAAAGCTGCCCGGCCTGTCCCTTGCCTCTGCTTGCAGCTCTGTGGCCTCTGGTCGTCTCCCTCACTGCCTGGGTCTGAGGATGACGGTCACAGCCCCTCGTCCAGCTTGTGGCCCTCCCTCTGCTGCCCCAGGCTGGTCCTCCCCATCTTCTCCAGGGCCCGGCCCATCCGGCTGCCTCTCAAGCCAGTTCCTGAGTTGGGTGGGGCTCCGTCTGGCTGGGCACCCAGCCCGTCCCCAGTGGGGCACAGTGAGGACACCAACTCCTGCCCTCCAAGAGCCCGTCTGCCCCAGCATCTCTGGAAGGAAGGGTGGGGGCGGGCTCCCCTCTACTGTGTGCAGGGCCCCCCCACAGGCCTTCCTGCTCCTCGGGCAGTGCTGTCAGCACTCCGTGAGATATGTTCTCATTCCCACTTTACAGATGGCCACACTGAGGCCCAGAGGCGCTCAGTGACGTGGCCGGGATCGTATAGCTCGTGGGAGCCCACAGTCTTCCATTAGGCCCATTCCGTAGTCTGGCACTCTCAGACTGGGCCCTGAGAGCCCCTCAGACATGCAGAGTCCCCGGCCCACCCCGGCCCTCCTGAGCTGGTGCCCGAGTCTCACAGGGGATCATTGGAGAGCCCCTGCCCTGGGAAATCTGGGCCTGAGGTCGACGAGGCCTACAGGCCCGTCTGTGGATAAAGTCACACGGGAAGCCAGCCACGCTCCACCCTCCTGGGGGCTGCAGGGGCGGGAGCTGCGCGGTCACGCAGTGGGTGCTCCGCCAACACCCGGAGCGGCTGGCGGAGGGCCATGCACCCCCCACCCCGTCCCCAGCAGTCCTGAGTCGCTGTGCACCAGGGGGAAACGTGATGTGAGGCAGAGCTGTGTGTCCTGTTCCCACAGTCGTTTCCCGGGCACGGCGGCTCTCCTGGCCGCCGCTGTCTCAGGAAGGAACCAGCCTCACGCCTTCCTCCCGATTCTGTTAGTGAATGGTGCTGGCCGGCCTCGGGGCAGGGGGTTGGGGTGGCCAGAGCAGGGACGGATCTCCGAGTCCAGCCGGCCCTGTGTGGCCCTGTGTCCTCGGACACCTGCTCCGTCCTTGGGTGGGGCAGCATTGCGGGCCGTGCGCAGGTGGCTGTGAGGCTCGGGGGCTGGTGTGTCCACGCCGCTCCACGCTGGGCTGGTGGACAAGGCCCCTTAGCAGATGCCAGAGGGAACAACAGAGATGAAGAAGGTGCCCCGTGCCCCTCATCCCCAGGGTGGCCACCCTTCCGCAAAGGGCCCGGCGTGGGAGCAGACCTGGAACAGGCCCGGGCTTCCGGGCAGAAGGCATTCCGGTCCCAGAGCAGTGCCCGGCAGTGATGGGAGCCGGCCTCGGCCGTCCGAGCTCCTGAGGGCTGCTAGTCCCCGGGGTCCCCAGTGCCACTCACAGATGATGCCCCCCCGAAGCCGGGGGACACTTCCGGTGTCAGCATCTGTGGGCCTCCTGTCCTCTGGTCACAGGCCCATCCCCCATAGGCCTCTGGTCCTTGGCTTCAGCCCTGGACACGGTGGGTCTGAGAGCTGCTTTGCTCAGGCCGAGGGAAGGGGGTCCCTGCCCCCCCAGCCCCCCAGCCGCCTCGTACCGCGTGGCTCCTATCCGACCGCTCACGTGTGTGTTTGTGTGCCCCTAGCTCACTCCGGACGCCAGCCGTGCCGGACCCCACCCACGACTCCCTGCAGCTGCACGACGTGCCGGCGGCCAGCGGGGCGGGCTTGGTCCCGCCCTGGACCATGCAAGGCTGCGGTAAGGGCGAGCCGGCGGACAGGCCCTGGGCTGGCTGGTCGGGGGGCCGGGGAGGTCCGCCGGGGACCCGCTCCACGGCCTGGTGCTCCAGCACGTCCCTGCGGGTGTAGAGAGATCTTTTTCTATGTGGACAGCATCCACACATCAGTATTAAAGTTTTTTGGAGGCTTCTGGGACCCAGCTGCTCGCTGCGTGCTCTTGTTGTGACCGATCCTCGCTTTGATGAGGGCCCGTCAGCAGCCCTGCTCCCAGGCCTCTTCCTCCGAGCAGCCGCTGGCCCAGGCTTCTGCCTTTCCTTTTACCTCTGAAGGGTTGTGTCCTAGGTTTCAGATGAGAAGACTTGCTCAGGACCACAGGGCGGGTGCAGAGCCGGGGTGCAGGGGTGCGTGGGGCGGTGCCCTGCCTGGTGCTCCCTGGTGGTGGGGGCTATGGGGGGGCTCCACCCCGTTCCTGTTCAGGGAGGGGCAGCTGGAGGGTCCCGGCACAGCGGCGGGACCGAAAGGACTGAGCGGCTGGGGATGTGCGTAGAAGGCAGCCCGTTGGGGGTGAAGGGGTCTCCGTGCCATCCCCATCTCATGGCCAGTCTCTGCCCTCCTGCCCAGGGGACTCCCCAGCCTGTGCTGGGGGCCCTGCCTCTCCCTGTCCTCCTGGGCACTGGGAGCCCTAGCTGCCGCTGATTCTACTCGTTTGTCCCTCTCTCTGCTCTTGCAACTGTGCCCGCTGAGCACCTGCGGGGTCTGGCGCCGACAGAGACCGGGCCTGCGCTGGAGGCTGCTGCTCCTAGCGGGGGCCGGCATCAGAAGACGCTCAAGTGAGGGCAGGTTCTGAGCGATAAGTGGCAAGGATAAGTGACCAGCTTCCCAGAAGAGATGTCCACCGTGTTTCCAGTCCCAGAAAGTGCGGCCCAGAGAGGGGCAGTGAGGGGCCCGGGGGCACCCAGGGATGAGCCGGGACTGGGGCTCGGACGCCGGCATCAGCGCCCTGTCCAGCCCTTGCTGCGGGGAGATAGCTGGCCGCCGTGAGGGTCAAGGTGATTCCTAGTGGTCTGGGGGTGGCTGCCTCCTGGCCGGGACCTGTACGGGGCTCAGGCTCTGGCCTTCCCTCCAAAGGGGCAGCCTTCTCTTTAGCCCTCAGCCCATTTACTACACCCGCAGGGCCGAGCGGCAGCAGGGGCTCCTTGCTCTTAGGAGGGACGTCCTCCATCCCCAGAGGCCCCTGAGCGGCCCTGGCGGGAGCAAGCATCACAATCCCTGCCCTGAGGTTGGGGTGAGGGCCCAGGAGGCCCTGGCTTCCGTGGCTTCAGGGGACAGTGGGGACAGCCCCCGTGTCCACAACTCCACACCTGGGCCCTGACTGCCAGGAAACTGGGCACAGCTGTAGGTTCCCAGAAGCTGGCGGGGCACAGGTGGCCCCTATCTCTCGACTGTCAACGGGGTGATGTGAAGCTAGGAGTCGAGGCAGGAAGCCCGAGACCCTGAGGAGAACCACTGCGGGGCTCTCAACTTCTACTGCTGCTGGTTGGCAGTGCCCTGTCCCTCCGGCCCTCCTGGCATGTCTGGCCCACGTGTCCCCCCCACGGTCCCTGCACAGTGTCTGCCTGCATGAGGCAGCTGCGGGGGGAGGCAGCCCTGCCTGGAGCCCTGGGGAGGGGCATGACAGCAGAGAAGGGGACCCTCTCCACACCCCAAGGGGAAAACCATCAGGCACTGGTTGGAACGCTGACCTCCCTCCATTGCCCGGGCTCCAGGGCAAGGACTCTGCATCCTGCAGAGCTGCCCCTCTCTGCAGATGTCCGTCCATCAGGCAAGGGGCTGGGCCGAGTTAGGGGGGCCCCACGCCACCTGCTGTGGGACCTTGGGGTCCCCAGGGGTCCCACACACACCTGTTGTGCCTTCCAGAGAAAGGAGACAGGCGGAGCTGTCCCAGCCCCCTGATCCATGCCATGTCCGTGACTAGCCCTCCAGGAGCCTCTGAGTCTGGTCGGCGGGGAGCCGTCGCCAGGGGCCCCGGAAGCATCTACTGGCAGAACCTGAAGCCGGGTACCAGGCCTTCCAGAAAAACCTGCTCCTCTCCCTGGCCTTGCCTCCAGGCTGCCTCTCCAGGAGGTGGGAAGTGGGATGGGCCACGAGGTGGAGGTGCCCCGACTTGTTGGTCCCTCTCCTGCGCCCCCCCTTACGCTGTCTGTGGGGCAGGGCCTACCTCTCTGTGCTTGGGCTGGAATTCTCCGGCAGGATCTCTTCACCCTGAGGCTGCAGGCCGCCCCAGGTCTCTTTTGAAATCTGAGTTCCCCCCGCCTGAAGTAGCTGAGAGAGGGTGTCCGGTAGCCAGAGACCAAGCAGTGAGCACACCGGAGTGCGTGTGCAGGGCTTGCACCTGACACCTCCTCCAGGAAGCCTCCCAGATGACACTTGGGCTGGGCCGGTCCTGCCGCTCACCCGGTCGTAGCTGGTAGGCCCGAGCACTTGAGGGTCTGGTCCTCACCGCCGTTCTGGCCACAGCCCACCGCCGTTCTGGCCACAGCCCACCACTGGGACACGTCCCGAGTGGACTCCTAGCGCCCTGAGCGCCCAGGTCAGGCACTGTGGGCCCCGCGTGGGTCTTGTTGGTCTCGGCGACCTGGGGGAGGTCCCATCTTCACACCCCTGCCTTATGGAAGGGGAGCCCGATGCCCCAGGAGGCCCCATCACCTCGAGCCAATCGGTGGCAAAACAGGGGCTCAGGCCTGGCTTTTCCTGCTGGAGGTGGCACCATTTAGTCGAGAAACATGTAGACCAGTGCTACCCAATAGTACTTAGGTTTGAGACCACGTTGTCCCATGGAACTTTCTGGAAGGAGGGGAGTGTTCTAACTTCTGAGCAATCCAGCCATCACCCACATTGGCTAGTAGCCAGTGACACAGGGGGTGTGACTGAAGGGTGGCAGCTTGGGTGCTCGTTCCCTTTCATTTAAGTGTAAATGTCAGTGGCACGTGCGGCGGCGGCGGCCGGGACAGACGGGGAGACTTCTGCTCCCGGGTCGGTGGCGGTGGCGGCCCCACTCCGGGCGTGGTGTCCTGTCAGCTCCCTTCCGGCTTCAGGCCCTGATTCCCCAAGCCCAGCCTCAGAACTGAACACATGCTTGTCCTGACGTGCCCGCTGTGGGACAGCCGGCTTTTTCCCGGCCCCCGACTCCAAGCTCAGGGCCACGGAGCCCGTGTCTCCCTGGTGACCGTCCAGGGTGCTGACATGGCGTGGCAGGAGAGGACAAGGAACACTCCCCCTCCAGCTGTCGAGCCTCCTGGGTGCCCGCGGGACGGCCCTGGGCACTCGGGCTGGCAGGGCCTGGGGTCCCGAGCACCTTCTCTGCCTGAGCTTTTCCCAGTGGCCACAAAACAAAAGCAAGGGAGGAGGTTTCCTTCTCAAGGGAACTTGAGCTCAGAAGAGACACTCAAGCCGTTCTCCCCAGCGGGTCTCTATTCCCGAGGAGGCTGGCTGGGAGGGAAGGGCTGCTGCGCTCTCCGAACACGTCAGGTGGCCCGAGGGCCTGCTTCTCCCCTGGCCTTAGTGCTTCAGCGTTTTCTCAGTGCCGTGCAAATGGCCCGGGGCTGGTTTCGCTGCGGTCCTCAGCCGCTCCATCCCCGGATGGAGAGCCCAGTCCGGGGGATGGCATTCTCTCTGCACCCTGGCCAGTGAAGGCAGCGGTCATCCAAGAGCCACCAGGAGGGCCCGAGCCCTGGGAATGAGCCCACACGTCCTCCTCTGCCTGCTCCCAGCAGGCCCAGGCCCAGAAGATGGGAGGAGGGCCAGGGAGGGAGCAGCCGGCCACCCCTCTGATAATGGAGTCGCCCCTAGAGGCAACCGCCGAGGAGCCAGGAACACCAACATTGTGCAGAGCCTGAGCTGGAGCCCCTCCACTGCCCTCGGGGACCTCCTGCCCTGGGCGGGGAGGCTGAGGTTCTTGTGCTCTTTCTCTGGAGCAAGGCCAGACATCCCAGGGACGCCTGGGGACCTGCCCGGCTGTGACCCTGATTACAGCGGAGGCAGCCGCCGTCTGTCCCGCATGGGCTCGGTCATCTCACTGCCTGGGAGGCGGGCACCTTGCGTTCCCGCCGAGGTGCTGAAGGGTGAGCGATTTGTCCCAGGTTCCCCGGGGAAGGCAGGAGGAGAGAGGTCTGTGTGCGCTGCGCCCGCTGTCTCTGCAGACTCAGGCTTTGCTCCCAGGGGAGTGTGGCCGAGGGTCAGGCAGCAGGAACCAGAGTGGAGACGAACCTCCCCCGCCGCAGGCTGCACCCGTCTGCCCTCCCTGGGTGCCGTGCTGGGTGTCAGGAGCCTGCCCTCCTGCAGGCTGAGGCGGCTCAGCCACCCCTTCTCTGTGGCTCCCCCAGGTCAGCGCTCCGGGTACCTTGCCAGCATCCCCAGGAGGTCCCCAAGCTCTCTCAAGTCCCTGCAGGTGTGTCCTGGCCCCATCCTGTCGAGCTGATGACAGCTGCGTCCCTGGTAGGCCTGCGGGGCTGCGGTGAGCTGGGGGCCGCGCTCATCTCCTGAGGCTGAGCACAGAGGCCCAAGCGGGGGGCTTTCGGGGTGTCCTTCTGAGAAGTGTGGCACCACCTGCCCTCTTGGCCTCGGGGCTTCGGGGGAGCCCTGGGAGCAGCAGTGCGGGGCTTCCCCAGGAACCCTGAGGCTTGGGCCCTCCCTGCAGCTGGAGCAGGAGAAGCAGGAGCGGGTGCTGGCTCTTCTGCGGCAGCGAGCAGAGCTGGAGGTCTGGGAGACGCAGAAGACCCTGGACCAGCTGCTCTTCAAGCACCAACTGGAGGTCAGCCGGCCCGAGGGCTCAGGGCCTTCACAGAAATGCACCACTCCCTGCCAGGGGCTGTGCCCCCCACCTGCCCAGTAGAGCCTGGGGCCCTTCCAAGTGCATTGGGCTCTCCGGCGGCGTGCAGGCTGCCTGCCCTTGTGGAAGGACAGGCCGGGGAGGGCGCGGCCACAGTGCCACCTGAACCGGGGGCCCCACCGCTGCCTGGAAGGGGCCAGCTCAGCGGGCTACACATAGACGCTCAGGTCAAAGCAGAAGCAGGATATTTGGCCCACTACTATCCCAGGGGCTCCTGGTGGAGGCCACAGATGACCGCTGGAGCCTGCGTCCCGGGAGTGTTGGCACTGAGTCCCGGGCCCTCTGCTGGAGCTCCTGAGCGGGTTGTGCTGGACGCTCACCCCCGGCACATCTGCCGGGAGGGGCAGGGACCACATCTCCAGACCACCTGTGCCCAGGCCCCTGTGCTTGCTGGTCTGGGTGGGACAGCTGGCCCCCCGGCTCTGGGACCAATGTCTGGGATCTGGTTGGATGTGACCAACCTTCTCTGTGCCTTTGGTTGGGGGGACTGTTGGGTTATATTCTCAGTACATTTGGGGAGGCATTCCCAGGAGGGTACATGAGCCCGGGAGGAGCGTGTGCACACGTACATGCACGTGCTTATGTGGGGGGGGACCCTGCACCCACCCCTGGGTCCCAGCTCTCTCCTTCCCTTCCTGGTTCCCTGCATACAGCTTTTGGGTATGTGTGGCTGCTGCTGCGGGGGTACGGGACTGTGCTTTCCTGGCCCCCTGATCCCCCAACTTCGGGGTGCTCTAGCTCTGGCCTTTCTCTGTGTCTGCTCGGCACCTGCCGCCTTCCGCCACGGTCCAGCCCTGTCTGGGGGCAGGGAGGGCCGGTCAGCCCCACGCGGAGGAGGATGGACAAGGAGGCCTCTGAGATCAGGACCTCCATGATACACCCCACCTTCCTATTCTTGCAGCATCTGATGGGGAAACACTCCTCCCAGGCCAGACCAGAACGGGCTTCGGAGCGGGAGACGCCAAGGGTGTGCAGAGCCCTGGAGCCAACAGCATCTCCCAGCACCGAGGCGGCCAGCCCCAGGTGGGGCCCGGGGTGGGGCCCGGGGTGGGGCCGGCCCCGCCTCCCAGCAGAGCAGAGGGCCGGTCTGCTGTGTGGGACAGGGGCGGCTGGCTGGTGCTGCTGGGACAGTCTCCGGTGCTTCCCCCCACCTCCGCAGGTCACAACCAGCCCAGGGCAGAGATGCTGACACACCCTCCCAGGGTCCCCAGGAAGGACAGCAGAGTCAGGAGGACAAGTCTCCGGTGCTGCCGCCCACCCCCCGCAGGTCACAACCAGCCCAGGGCAGAGATGCTGACACACCCTCCCAGGGTCCCCAGGAAGGACGGCAGAGTCAGGAGGACAAGTCGGCTTCCGCAGGTGAGAGTCCTCAAAACCATACACACGGCAGGCGCCTGACCCCACGCCTGGGGCAGGCAGAGAGCCCAGCTTTCAGACAAGCCCCACCCCTGCCGGAGGGGCGCTCCCCTCCCGTGGCTTCCCCTTCCCTTTCCCGGACTTTGTGTCCTGCCGGGAGCATCACCTTATAGACGGTTCGGGATCTCCCCGAGTCTCCTTTATTGCTGGGAACACTCCGTCCCGCTGCAGGTGTCCACACACACCTGTTTCTCGTGCTGGCTCTCATGGGTGTAGACGTGATTCTGTCTCTGGCTCTGCTGTCCTTCTGCCTGAAGGACGTCCGTTCACATTTCTGGTGGTGCTGGTGACACATTCTCTTTGCTTTCGTAAAGCCGAAAGACAAACTCCTTTCATCTTTGCCAAACGCAGAACTCCAGGTGGAAGTTTTTCTTCCCGGTTGATGCGCTGCCTGGTCTTCTGGCTTGTTCCCTTTGCGACCAGAAAGCTGGGGTCAGGCTCGCGATTCTCCCCCCAGGGCGGCCTTTCATCTGTGGCCGCCTCTCCGCTCTCTTCCTTCCTGGATATGACGGGTTTGGAGGAAGCTTCTCTCTCTCTCTCTCTCTCTCTCTCTCTCTCTCGCCCGTGCTCAGGGCGTGTTGCTAACCTCGCACCAGCGGGAGTATCATATTATTTGTTTGGGAATGTCCGGCCACCGTGTCTCCCGTGTCCTCACTCCACCGCCACTCACCTGGGCATTTCACCATCTTCGGTTCTTCGTGCTTGCTTTTTTTTTTTTCCTTCTCTGTTTCCTTCTGGAGAGTTCCTACTGATATGCCTTCAAGTTCATTACTCCTGTCCTCTGTGGCGTCTCATCCATCACTAAGCCCACTCGGCGTCTTTTTCTTCTCAAACATTTGGGTGTTCATCTCTAAAAGTTCCATCTGGACCCTTTTTTATATCACCCCTGATTCTACTTAACTTTTTAAACCTAGGGAATGCAGTTTGAAAGCTTTTAGTGTCCTCCTCTGGCTCATTCCACCATCTGGGTCAGTTCCGACTAATGGATCACTCTCATGATAGGTCGTGCTTTCTTCCTTCTTTCGTTTGCCGGGCACGTTGAACTTCACCTTGTTGGGTGTTCTATGTGTGTGCTCTCACACACAACTGTGAGCTTTGTTCTGGAATGCAGTTCCTTGGATGCAGTCAGATCCTTCCAGGTGTTGCTTTGATAATTGCCAGGTAGCTGTGAGGCAGGGCTCAGTCTGCACCCGAGGCAGGACCTCCGGCGGACTCTGCCCTGAGACGCGTGGTCATGAGGTTGTCCAGCCTGGCTAGTGGTGACAGGCGCGGCTCCAGGCCTTCTGCTCCTTCCTGCTGCTTCTCTCCCCAGCATGGGTAACTCCCTCATCTGGTTCCTCCCAAAGGCTCATGGGGGGCACTCCGAATCTCCAGGTTCTCCCTGTGTGGCTCTTTCCTCTTTGGTCCTTCGTCCATGAGCTTCAGCTGCCTGGGTCTCTCCAGACTCCCAGGTTCATCTCCTCTCCTCGAGGGGTCTGCAAGGCCCTGCCCCAGTCCCCTCCCTACATTGCAGCCTAGGAGCATTCCCAACTCAGCTCAGCAAGCTGGGGCCGTCAGCGCTCTCACCTGCTTTCTGTCTCTCAGGGACAACTGGCGCTATATTGCCCGGTGTCCAGTGTCTGGAAAATCGCTCCTTCGTACGTGTGTGTGAACATTTACATATGTGCACGTGCATATATATGTCATTTTTTGTTTTATTGCATTTTACAGTTATTTTTAGTGAGACAAAAAATCCACAATGCAATCCTTTTTACTCTCTTGGTGGGAAACACAAGCCCTCAAATGAACTTTTTCCACCCCACCCAGCACTGAAGGACAGCTGGCGGTGCTCGGTGGCAAGAGAGCCGCTCGTGCCCAGAATTTGGGCTCTGTCACCGTGCCTGCTTGGTGCTGCACCTCAGATGGGTCACTCTCTGTCCCCGGGCCTCGGCCTCTCCTGTGGAAGTAAAGCTGCAGGGCTAAGTCTTCCCCTGGCCCGCCCACCCGGGGTCTGGTCCTCTGTATGACCGGTGGGTTCCCACAACACCTCACATCGGGACAAAGGAGATAAATTCTCCTGGTGTGGCTTGTGAAGGTCCAGTATGAAGCCGTGCATGTGGGGTATGAACCACCCCAGACACCCCAGGTCGAGGCCCTCCTGCAGAACCCCTCCGGGACCCAGCCACCAACTGCCTTCCGTCGTCCTCAGAGCCCAGACAGGAAGTGAGACCAGATCAAGCTCCCTCCCAGCTGCCTCCGGCCAGGCTCTACCCTCCGGTCAACCCCACCCACCAGGTACAGGGTTGGGGGGGATGTCCAGGGTGGTCCAGGGGAGGCACTGGCAGCAGAGGGGGAGAGAGCGTGCAAGAGCGGGAGAGGAGCAGCGGGAGAAGCAGGCTCCCCGCTGAACAAGGAGCCCGCTGCAGGGTTCGACCCCAGGATGCCAGGATCATGACCCTAGTCGATGGCGGATGCTTCACTGTCGGAGCCCCCCAGGCGCCCCAGGCAGCAGCTTTTAGGGTCAAGTCCTCCAGCCGACTGCCGAGCCATCGGGTGCTGAGGCCCAGCTCTCCCAGAGCCTGCACCCAGAGCGCCTCCTCCGCAGGTTCTGGGCTGGGGAGGCACTCCCTGCCCGGGCATCACCACCCTTCCAACCCACGCCTCCCCAGGCCCCTTCCAAAGGCCTGCCACGGTAGGTGAGAACAGGCATTTCAACAAAGTTGTTTTTTTTTTTTTTTTAAGATTTTATTTTTTCATTTGACAGAGAGATCACAAGTAGGCAGAGAGGAGGAAGCAGGCCCCCTGCTGACCAGAGAGCCCCATGCGGCCTCGATCCCAGGACCCTGAGATCATGACCTGAACGGAAGGCAGAGGCTTTAACCCACTATGCCACCCAGGCGCCCTCAACAAAGCTCTTCAGGCAGGGCTGGTCCCCACCTTTCAGACTGCAATTTCAGGACAGGAGGCCCAGTCTTTCCCCACCTTCTTGGGCACAAACAAGGGCTCAGCCTGGGTCACGGCAGAGACCAGGACGATGAGGACCCCGCCCCGCCCTTGGGAGCGCACAGTCGGGGGGCGGGTACTCTGCGGCAGGAAAGGAGGCACGACAGAAGTGGAGGTGGGAAGGAGTGAGGCGGGCAGTCCCGGAGGGCTTCTTGGAGGCGGCGGCCTCCCCTGGGCGGGGCAACGCTCCCACCCAGCGAGGCTGTTCGGGAAGTGGCCTGCTCGGTCTACCCCACCACAGCGGAGCCTCGCGGGGCCCTGGGGCCCCGACGTCGCCGCAGCCGCGGGCCGCTTCACACTCCACATGCTCGAACTGAGCCTGCGGGAGGAAGAGCTGCGCGCGAATCACCAGACTGCGCTGCTGCGCCTGCGCGAGAAAGCGCTGGAGGAGAAGATGCGCACCGAGCTGGCGTGGCTGGAGCAGCAGCGAGGGTGAGCGCATGCGCAGTTCCGATCCCCCCCCCCCCGCTCGGGCCCGCCCCCCGCTCGGGCCCCGCCCCCGAGCCGTGTCCGGGGCGGCGGTTGGGCGAGCGGACTGCACTAGTCCGAGTACTGACGGGTATTTCTGGGAAGTTAGCTAAGGCGGCGAAGCATGAATGCTGAACCCGCCCGCAGTGCCCCTTCTCCCTGGGAGCCCCGGCCTGTTCTGCAGTCGTGTTGAGGGGCACACACGTGCGGGTGTTGACGCATTCGGAATACACGTACCGTCGGGAAACCTTTCTGCGCCCCTGCCCAGTGCCACAGCTCGCATGTGCCACGCTCGGGCGGACCACACAGGCCCTGTGCCGGGCCTTGCATCGGTCTCCCGCTCTGCATCCTTACGTTGAAAAGCAGAGAGACCGCCTCTAAAGGCCAGGCCTGCGGGCGGACTGTGTCCCAGACGGTGCATTCTGATGCATGGATAGCTTCTTGACCTTCCCTCATTCGGGCTTCCAGAAAGTATACCCCAGTGAAGGTCCTCCCTGGCAGTGGGCAAGCATGCCAGGCTGTGTGCGTGTGCTTCCGTGATGCCCCATCCTCCCCAAAGGACCCTCTGAGTGGGCTGGAGCTCCGGGCACAAGGCACTGCCCTTCCGTCCTCGGTTAGGCCTGAAAGTGGTCATGAAGCATAGGTGGGAAGAGTGACCACCTGGGCTGGGCCTCCAGACCTCCGGGGTTCCCCAGGCTGTCCGAGGCATGGGCGGAGGGCCATCCCAGGTCCCCCTGGCTGGCCAGGGCTGGCCGTGTCTGCAGTTTTCCACATCCGCTTGCTGGATGCGAGGTGGGCAGCGGGTCCTGCCTCGTCCCTCAGGTGTCTGCGCAGCAGGGGGAACGCTGCAGTGCTAGCGGCCTTGGCCGAGAGGCAGAAGCAGGCCCTCAGCAGCCTTGAGCAGGAGCAGGTAAGGGCCAGCTCAGCCCCGAGGGGTGGGCAGGCGGCCGGCACACTTGGTCCTGCTACCGTCCTGGCTGGCATGTGGGCGCTCTGTGCCACACTGTGAAAATTCCCCAGCCGTCACCACCGAGGGGAGGGGGTCTGGACACTACGGTGCAAGGGGAGTGCCCAGTGGCCGGAGGGGACAGCCTGGCCTCAGTCCTGCCCCCTGTGGCCTCCTGGAGCCTCGCCAACGGGAGAATGCCAGCAGTGTCTGCTGTGGGGACTTGGTGCAGCCAGCACCGGCCGGGGGAGGGTTCCCAACCACAGAGGGGCTCACTAGCTGCTCGGAGCCCAGCGTCCGGGGGCCGCCGTGTGGTGGGATCAGTGTTAGCCTCTTTACGCACAGGAAGATACTGAGACTTGTGTAGAGGGCTTGCCTTGCTCAGGGACCCACAGAGGGGCAGTGAGGGGTGATGCTAGGTTGCCAGGAAGCCACCCCTGAGATGGCCTGTAAGGGCCGGGGAGGTGTGGTGGTGGCCCTGGGGGATTCCAGGCAGAGGGGCCGATGGGAGGAGACCCAGACAGAAAAATGCAGGTGACACCATGACTGTGAGCTGTGGAGAGGGCTTGGAAGGGGCCTTAGTTATCACACGGCAATGAGGTGGGGAAGCAGGCAGTCTGAGCCTCTGACCCCCGGGGCTTGAGCAAGGGACCCAGCTCTGCCCCGCCTTAGTCTCCTCTTCTGACCGAGAAAGGCTGCCACCGCCCAGGGAGGGAGTGCAAAGACCAGAGTACGTGAGACAAAGCAGGGACCAGAGGACACCTGTGGACAGTAAAACATAGGGAGGAGTCCAAGGGGTGGGGGCAGTGCCCAGGACCTGGAGAGAGGGAGGGCTGCGTGGGGGAGGGCAGGCGTAGCCGGCCTGTCCCGACCCAGGTTGGGGGGCCCAGGGAACAACAACCTGCCTTCCCTCCTGCCTCCTGCCATTGGCCAAGTCCCCGGGTGGTCAACAGGCTGAGCAGGATGACACAGGGGCTCAGGGAAGGCCCCGCGGAAGCCGGGCTGTCCCCCAGACACCCCCTTTCCCCGCTCATCCCGTGGGTCTTTGTGAGCCGTTGGGGGTTTTGCTGACGTCTCTTCTGGCTGCTTCAGAGAGAAATCCGATGCCTGCGGAATGCTCACGTGTTCTCACACAAGGAGAGGAGGCTGCTCCTGCAGCATCAGAGAGACCTCCTCTCCCTGCGGATGGCCGTGGCCCAGCTGCAGCAGGAGCTCGAGGCCCGGACCGGGCTGCCTCAGGTGGGCGTGCTCCCTGGGCTGGAGGCTTGTCACCTGTCACCTGGCTGCCCCATGGGACGATGCGGGGACCCCCGTCAATATGCTGGGACCCAGAGCGGGCAGGGCCTGGGGAGAGGCGCAGTGGGAGGGCAGGAGGGGCGGCCACCTCCTGTGGGGGCCAGGGAGGTTTCCTAGCCAGACTCGCCCCCAAAGTAGGGGAAGGTGCTCCAGGCTCAGGGGTGGAGGTGAGAAGCCCAGGGGGAACTGGGGGGCATGGGGCCAGGGCGGTGGCAGCTGAGGCAAGAAGGAAAGGTGGCCTGGGCTCCTAGGGCGACAGCCCCTTGGGTCAGCAAGCAAGGGTGTCCTTGCTCCAATTCCCCGTCCCCACCAGTTGTCTCATGGGGGGGCTGCGTGCACACGGAGCGGGCGGTTGACCCCAGTCTGGACGTCCCCTCTGATGCCATGGGGATTCGGATGGCCTCACCTGGCGGGGTGAGTGAGGGTGGAAGGGGCTGGGATCTGTGGTTAGCAGTCACACTTCAGGCTGCCCGGCGGGGTGTGTGCCCTGCCCCAGACCGACCTGCAGGACAGGGGACCTGGGGCAGCCTCGGGCAAGGAGCCCCCGGCCCGGGACCTTATGTCTGCACCTGGCTGGGGGCACTTACGGCAGGAGGCAGGTGTGCTGGGAAGCTGGAACCACGTGTCTCAGCTGGCGGGGGCACCTGCCTCAGCGCCACACACCGGGCCGCCAGTGGCCTGCCACGTGACACCTGCCCCCGGCGTTGCCTGAGCCCGTGAGACGGTGGGCTTCACGCAGCGCCCCTGTGCTGTTTTGCAGAGGTGCAGCCCTGAAGTCAAGCCCGCTCAGACGGAGGGCCCGGCGCGGGGCCCCCTGTGGCCCTGGACACCACGCGGGCCCGGCAGCCCCGGCCCCGGGAGAAGCCCCGAGAGCCCGCCAGCCCAGCAGTGAGTTGTCACCAGCTGTCCTGGCCCCGTGCTCACCATTAAAAGGCTTTCCTGTGCTGAGTGGCCCTGTGCTCATGGCCGCTGGGCCCTGGCCTGTCAGCCCCGCTGAGCGCCCCTCCTGCCCCCCGCTCCAGCTGGCTGGTCCACGGGGCTGTGGGCAGAGGCGAGGGCGGCCCTGGCCCGGCGGGAGGAACACAGCAAAGGCACACAGCGCTGGCTCATTCCTGGCTGGGCTGCCGCTAGGCCGTGGCTCTGGGGTGCTCTCCCTTCTCCAAGCCTGGCTCCTCCTCTGTGGAAAGGGGACGGGGTGCCGCCATCCCCGGGCTAGTGGGCTGCAGTGACACAAAGCAAGTAGACGGGACTTGCCAGGGGGCTCACGTGTGCCCCCCAACTGCCAGGAGGCCCCCTCCGAGGCTGGCGTGGGGCTGTCCTACCAGCAGGCGGCTGGGCTTTGTCTCAGAGGCCTGGCCACGTGGCCACTGGCTTCCTTTTGCGGCAGAAGGGCCTCTCATGGCCGAGGAGGGGGTGCTTCCCAGGCTGAGTCCGATGGGCAGAGGCGGAGTCCGATGACCGGGGCTGCCTGACCCAGAGCCCGGCTGTGGGAGAGAGTGGGCTGCCTTTCCCAAGAGTGTCCTCCATCCCTTCCCTTCTGCCTTAATGAAATGCCTCCGGGGCTGTGGGCCCACCAGCCGGACTCCAGTCACAGCCAGCTGGGGGAGAGGACGCAGGAGGCAGCCCCCACCCCGGGAAGGGCTCACCGCCCCCCACCAGGAGCGGCCCTCTTCCCACGCGGCGGGACCCTTCGCCTGCCTCCACCGCGCAGGGGGGTCATGGCCCACTCAGCTGCCCGCCTAGAGCCGCACTTGGCTTCCCTGCGAGAGCGCCTCTCCAATAAATCTCGGCATGGACGGATCTACCCCTCCCGCTGCTATTCCTCACCAGGCCCACTGTCCCCTCTCGGTCCCCGGGAGCTCGGTTTGGAAGGCTGCATGGGCAGGGGCGCGTGCACAGGCTGTGGGCAGGCCTGGGCCCCGTGGGAGCCGACCGTCCTCCTAGGGGCAAAGCTCCGCTTGATTTTTCTCATCACACCAACGGAGGCAACAGTCACTGTTGGAAAGTTAGGGAACTGGGAAGTTGGGGGAATTTTTCAGATTTCTTACAACCACCCCCTCCCCCACTGAGAGAGACGTTTGTTTTTTTGCTGGAGGTCACGCCCCTGAGAACAGAGGAGCTCCATGCTTTGGAGCTCGGGGTGGGTCAGGGCCCATGTGCCACCTTCTAGTGCCTGCGGCCACTCCCTGCCCTCAGCGCCCCCCAGGGCTCCTGGCCTGGGACCCTGGTGTGGGCGCGGGCGGGACAATAAGCCTTCAGGGGCAAGGGGGCCCCACTGCAGCTGTTCGCCATGTCCTGCTCCAAGGCGGCACTGAGGGGTGGGTGATGGGCTCGGGCGCAGCCCCCTTGCTCTGTCTTCGCTGTCCTTGCTCCGGGGCCTGCATCCGAGAGTGGACAGCTGCCTGAGAAGTCAGAGCTCCAGCCCCTGCGCTGTCCCTCCTTCAGAGGCCCAACATTACAGGCGTTAAGGATGGCCCAGAGACCCCACTCGGGGGAGACGCTGGCTGGGGGAGGGCAGCAAGCACCAGGGGAGAGACGGAAGAGAAACACGGCAAGTCGAGCCTAACAGAATGGCTGCCGTATCCCGGCTGGGCTCCCCGCCAGCCCTGGCCTTGACTCCAGCTGCCTCCTTGAGGCTGTGCCGACGGGGGCGGGGGGTTCCTGAGGCCCGTCCGTGTGCCCAGAGCATGGCAGCGGGTCTGAATGTGTGGCACCAGGCCTCTGACCTGTCGGGTCTCCCAGAGCTCGGGGGGGGGGAGGGGCCCAGGGGCCGGTCTCCATGCAGAGATCTTGACGGAGCGCCCTGTGCTGGGGACAGACGCCTCCCTCCCATCGCGCCCAGTGCCGTGCCTATGCCCTGTCAGCTCCCAGCCATGGCCCCACGTGGGGACAACGGTCCTGCTTGGGAAGCTGCCTGGTGGGCAGGACCCAGGCCCTGTTTTCCCTCACCCGTGTGCTGACCACTCGGCACCGTCCACGGCGGTTTCCTGGACACATGCTGTCCCACTCGTGGAGCGTCCCGGTCAGGGCTCGTCCCCCGGGGAGGGCACAGCCCGGGCAGGCGGTCACGGCCCCTCTGCACTCACTGCCTTGCAGCCTTCCCACCGGGCAGGAGGACGGGACACCCCCCCAGGCCACTGCAGCGGCAGACAGTCATCGGCCTCCGAGGCCTGTGTGGGGAGAGGACACAGCTGTGGCCGGCGGCTGGCCTGACGCGGGGGCCCGGCTGGCGGAGAGTCCGAGCCCTGTGGGCCAAGGTAACCGGCAAGGCAGTGGTGGCCAGGGCCCAGCGGTCACTCTGTCCGGGGGACCCTGGCCTCTTGTGGCAGGCGCCAGGCTTGAGGTCAAACAGAACTTGTCTTGGCGAGCCCCGCCCGAGCTGTATGACAGCGCCGTCCCCCTCCACCCCCCACCCTCCCACCCCCTCACCTGTGTCTGGGTGCAGGGGGCCCGCCCTCAGGAGGCCCCGTTCAGGGGGTGGTGCTGTTTCCCGAGGCTGACTGTTTCACGTGGCTTCAGAATTCCTGGACACTGGGTCATTCACATCCTACGTTCCGTGGCCGTCAATGCCCACGGTCCCTTTGCCTCCCAGGAGACCCCCAGCCCAACCCGCACCCCTTGTTGTCGGAGAAGACCAGGCGTCTGATGGAAAGCAGGGCACAGAAACGCCAGGGCCAGCAGTCCCCGGGCGATGGGGTTCCCTGCGCCCCCCTGGAAGCCAGCGTGAGTCAAGGCGTGCCCTGCACGCTCTACGGGCCGACTGGGGGCCTGATCTTGCTTTGTTGGGCTCTACCATGTGGGTCTGGATGGGGCGGGTCCCTGTGTCCCCCGGACGCGGGTATGGATGGGGCCTGTAGGCCCTTCCCGGGTGGGTTCGTCCGTTGAAGGGTCTTGGGAGCCTGTGGGGGGTGGGGCGGGCTATCTGGTAAGTGGGGGTCTTCAGGGCCATCTTTAAGGGGATGGTCTTTGTTCCTTGCTATGGTCATGGGAGCACAGGGGCTTTATCCACAGCTAAGAGCACGGACCGATGCCGGGCCTTGGCTTCGGTCTTTCTCCAACACGTTCCCAGCAGGTGGCTGAAGGCAGGGTCAGCTCAGCCGGCTCGGAACCGGAGCTGGTTTTTGGCAGCGGCCCCAGGGAGGAGCCCCACAAAACGGAAAGCTGGTCGTCAGGGGAACAGAGGTGTGAGGTTTGGAGGGCTGCCTGGGCTGGCGGGACCCCCGGGCAGGAGTCGGGACCCTGGAAATGGAGATACCTGTCCTCTCCTTGATAGAACCCCACCCCCTCCTGGCACCCCCCATCCTGGCCTGGGCCCCCTGGGCACCCCCAGCCCTCCCCATGCCCTCCTGAGTCTGACCCAGTCATGGAAACAAAGATGTCAGCTGGCGAAAGGGCCCCAGGTCCAGTGGTGGAGGCAGTAGAACTTCTGGGGAACATGTGCCTCTGAGCCTCTCAGATGGCAATGGCCCCAGAGACCCAATCCAGCAGGGACTGAGGCCAGAATCCCTAACCACAGGGCCCCTTGCCCCCACCAGGGGAGTCATGTGTTTTGACAGTCCCTTCCCGCTGGGGCAGGCTGGCTGTCATGCCCACGGGGTAGTGGAAGCCCCCGCAGGGGCCCTGAGCCATGGGGAGGAGGCTGGGGGGATGGGACCCTCTCCGGGGAGCCCCCTGGAACACCCCCACAAATGTGCCTGCAGGATGGAGACCTGTTGGCAGGAGGACACCCGCGAGCCCTTCTCTCGGCCGGAGGCCACCCTGCTGACTGCGACCCCAGGTGACTCCCCCCCACAAAGCCCCAGCCCCGCACAAGGAACAGGGAATCCCCCCTCGAGGGTCATCCCAGACCAGCTCTTCAGTCAGAGGCAGCCTTCTCCCAGAGCCCCACGGGGGAGCCCTGCCTGCTGCCACCCTCCCGTCCCGGCCCCCGAGGCGCAGGCGAGTGGCCCTAGGGAGACCCCCTGCCCAGAGCGCCTCCAGCACACAGACCACGACAGGTGTGGCCCGCACACAGCCACAGCTCCGAGGGGACCCGCCCAGACGCGACTCCCTTATGTGCGGTGCTGGGCGTGAGGTGGGGGGCTCAGCCGCGCGGGCGCTCAGGACATTTCTGCCTGTCCGGGCGTTTCTGGTTTTGGGCCACTGGCTTGGGAGCCGTGGGGTGTGGGCCACTGCGCATCCCTCTGCTGCAGGGGTGACAGAGGGTGAGGACTGCGGGACTCACCCCCAAACGCTCCTCTCTCTGCAGCTCCTGTGCCCCCCAGCCTGCGTGCGGGCAGCCCCCTCGGGCTGGGCCCTGAGTCCGAGTCTGAGTCAGGTCCCCAGAGCAGCACGGAGTCCCGAGCTGCCTCCTCTGGGAGTGGGCTGTCCTGCCGCTCTCTCCAGGAGTTTCGGAAGGTGTCCGCCAGGCTGGTGCAGCTGTCCGAGAGCTCCGTCTCCCTGTCGGACTGGGAGGCTAGGTGCTCCCCCGATGCAGACCCCGGCTGGTGCGGGGAGTTGTCTCCTCAGGACTCCTGGGGGCTCCACCAGGCTGGGGGGCAGGTGGCCTGGGAGAGGCTGGAGGGCAGCGGGGCCGGTCCCCGGCGCGGCTCCCCCAGGGACGCAGGAGGCCCGGAGCCTGACGGGGGCCTCCTGCTGGCAGGCCGGCTGCTGCCTGTCCCGGGTGCCCCCTCTTCAAGGTCAGGGTCAGAGCTGTCAGAGGCGTCCAGCGAGGTCTGGGACGAGGAGAACCTGCTGGGGCCAGGCCCTGGTGCCGACCCCACTTCGGGGTGCTCCTCCCCTGCAGGAGGCTCATCCCACATGGAAGGTGGCGGGGCGCCCTGCTCTGCACTGCCCTCCTTGGGCCTTGGGGAGGGGCAGGAAGCTTCCAGAACCAGCGGGAGCCTGAGCAGTGAATTAAATACAGAAAGAGCCAAACAGGTGTCGTCGGGGGCTGCCCCCGTGCCACCCACAGCCTCTCCGTCCAGTGACTTAGACCTGCCCCTTTCCTCTCCCTCGGGGTCGTTGGCGTCCGAGGGGGCGGACTTTGGCAAAGGAGGAGACGCCGGGCCTCTGCAGGCCTCAGCGGGCTGCCCAGAGGGGCCCGGAGACGTTGACCTGAGTTTATCCAATCACAGGAACGCCCAACAGGCCTGGCCTGAGCTGGAAGTCCCCGTGAGCCCACGGGCTCCTCCTGGGGGCCCTGGCAGTCTGGCAGCCCGGACACCCGAGGACGGGGTGCCTGGGTGTAGGGGGAGGGGAGACTCCCCTGCCCCAGAGGAAGCCTGCCCCAGCCTGGCCGGCGGGGTCTTGCCTGAGATCCTGTCCCCCGTGGACGACGTGCTGTCCTACGGCAGTGCCGACCTTCCGTCCTCCACCCACAGGGATGCCAGGCCCCCTCCCCTGCCTCCCACCCTCCCAGCCCAGAGTGAGGCCACCAGCCTCCCCTCAGAAGACTTCCCCCCTCCACCTGAAGACGCCATGTCTACCAGAGGCTCGCTGGGCCCCCCTGGGGAGGATACCTCCACCGAAGCTGGGGAGTTGCCCTCCTTGTCTGAGGAGGGCCTACCTGAGTCACCGTCCCCAGGACCCCAGGAGGCGAGGCCCTGCCCGGGGGCGGGCAGACAGGCTGGGAGCCTCGGGGACACATTGTGTTCTGATGGGGGAGCCCGGGCTGTGGGGGGGCCTGAGCCAGCTCTCTGCCTGGGATCCCCCTTGTGTGCAGGGGCCGGTGGTGCCACAGGGGGGCTCACAAGCCTGCCAGTGAGGCCCCCACCCGGATCCAGAGTGGCCTGCGTAGCCGGGGAGGGTCTGCCCATGTCGTTGGCGGCTGGAGGTACGGAGCCGTCTGGCACCGGGTGGGGCGACCCGGCTCCTGCTCCGGGCATGGGCCCCCGCACAGACGCACCCGGTGTGGAGAGAGCCGAGGTCATGGACTTGGTCTCCAGCCAGCTCACCAGAAGGATCCTGTGTGACACGCTTGCTGCCCTCTCGGAGCTGGCCCAGCCATCGGCCCGCTGACGGAGGAGCGGGCGCATCCCCGAGGCTGACCCGGCGCGTCCCCGAAGCTGATGAGACTCCCGAGGAGTCAGGGCAGGGGCTGTGGTGACACACAGACACCTGGGACGTTGCTGTGTCACGGTGCCCGTGTGTGCTTGCGTGGAGGGGGGGGCTCCGGATACCTGGAGCATGGAGGGCAGGGCCGCCATCCAGAAAGGCCATTCAGAGGCGTCATGTGACACGAGGCTGAGGACCAGGCCCGGGCGTGAGGTCAAGTGCAGGGAGCTCTGCATTCTTCCGGGCGTTGGGTCCTCGGCTTCCGTCCGGCGCCTGATGGGTCCCTGTCATGCAGATTCAAGACGCAGGAAGCAAAAAGGTTGTGCGGGGTGCCTGAGGCCGGGCAGGGCAGATGCGGAAGTTGCAGGTTTATGAGAGAGGGTTTATGAGAGAACAGTCGGGAGGGCTCGGGAGCGGGGCAGCTGCCAGGCTGAAGCCGGCATCGGGCCACAGAGACTGCCTGCCAGGATGGACGGCCTTCCACAAAGGCCAGGGGAGAGCGTGGTCTGGGGACGTGGGGAAGCCCGGGGTGGAGGTGGGTGGGGACACGTCTGCACGGGCTCTGTGGGCTTCAGAGGCCCGGCCTGGGTGTGGGCCAGCCAGGCTGTGCAGATTAGAGAAGCCGCCAAGCCCGGGCCTGTCCTCTGGCGGGAGGTGGGCCGAGACCTCCCCTAGTGCTCAGGACACCTTCCCGGAGACACCAGAACGCGTTTCCTGGTGGCCGTCCAGTGTGGAATGCGCCCTCAGGTGCACTGGCGTTCTTCAGGGGTGTGGGCGGGGCCCTGATCCTCAGACCTCGGCTCCTCCCATCCAGGGCCTTGGGCTTCCCCAGCGTTAAGAGAGGAACTCATCCCCCTGAGTGCAATTATGGGTCCCCAGGAAGACCGAGACCTTCATGACTTGCAGTTTAGATGGGACACATCTCCAAAGCTGGCCTGGCAGAGCCCCAAGGTCGGCCTGTGCCCTCCACCTTCTGGGTCTGGAGAGTGGCCTCCTCCAGGCAGCCCTCCAGCAGGCCCCAGCTCGGGGGCACTGGCCAGACCGTCCTTCGCCACACGCTGGCTCGTCCTGGCTCGGAGCTCGGGGAGCACAGCTAAGACACCTCAGTGCCCTGCTCCTGCCCCGGAGAGGCTTGGGGGGGGGGCGGTTTGCTCACGCTGTGTAGACACAATCTCCAAGCAGCCTCTGAGCTGCAGCTTTCTTATTGATTTCCTTCTAGTTTTCTGAACAAATTAGTCTGTAATTTTTTATTTTTCTCTATTTATTGCTGACCCTTCTGGATTTACGAGCCCATGTGAGAGGAATTATGTATCTTACACGTGTCTGGCATGGTAATAAATCTCCCGCATCAAAACCCTGCAGATTTGCCCCCTTTCTGGCGGCCGTGGGGGGTGGCTGCTCTCCCAGCTGGACCCTCCTGAAAGACCTTCCTGGGGCCGCTGGTCCCGCGCCCACGACGGCGGGGTCCGAGGGACGCGGCGGTCTGCAGGAACTTTGTTCAGCTCGGCACCGTGGAAGGTGTCCAACACCCCCGATCTCAGCTGGCCACGTGAGTGCGGAGCCCAGCGCTGGGTCCGGGTCTAGGGCGCCGGCAAAATCCCACCGGAGACTGTAGCTGCCGGGCCTCGCGCCTTTGCTCCAATCCCTATGACCCTCTTGGGCCGATAAATCTTGAAACCAACCTCCAGAGAAGTCATTATCGTTCCTAGAAAATGATTATTTCTCAGTTAAAGGCCACATTTCATTTCCCAGAGATCTGTCTCTTTCAGCTGCCCCGCTTCACTGTCCCCCCCTGCATGAAGACCCCCGAAAGACGCCTTCAGCGCATCTCACCAGAGCAGCGTAGGAGGTCTTTTGGTCCCTTACCCAGAGTGGTCCTAACAGCCGCTCCCGTAAAACACAGCTGAGGGCCAGGAGGGCAGGCACGGAGCAGCACCGGCTGTGCGCACGCCACGGGACATAGCAGAGCCCGTCAGGAGGGTCCCGTCCTGTGCCCGGGGCACCTGCCCCCCCGGGGGCGGGAGCTGAGTGAGCCACTAGGCCTGCCTGGCCAGGTTCTCCGACCGTCGGGTAAGCACCCAAGCAAACCTGACCGTGCCCACTCCCCAGGTGGCATCCAGCCCTAGGAGAAGGTCGGCAAGTCCCCCGCGGCCCTCCCTCAGTCAGGCATAGAACACCAAGCTGCTCCTCTCCATTTGTCCCTCAACAGCGGACCGTTGACCCCAGCAAAGGCCTCCCACATCCCTGTGAGCACAATTGGGAGCAGGCGGTAGTTTGCAAAATGTGCCGACAGGTGTGGGACGCGAGGACAGGATGGTGGGCGCGCGCACACACCCCTGCACCCGTGGCCCTCCCTCCAGCTGCCCCGTCCATCCAGGCTGTAACATGACCCCGCGGGGCCACTGTGATGCTCAGAGCCCGTCCCAAATCCTGCTCTCCACCTCTTCCTGGGGGCGTGGCAGGGTCCCCATTCCCGTCCTCCGTCCTTGCCCTCCTTAAGGTGTCCCTGTGAGGACACACGGGATTGTCCCCACCAGGCTCTGTCCCTGGCACGTGGCAGGGCTCTGGAACAATCCTCCTCCTAGAAGGTTTCTGGAGAATGGACGGTGTTCCTGAGCAGCTCTGCCGGGACAGCAACACCAGCTGCAGGGCAGGGCCTGCTCTGGAGTCTGGGTGCAGCTGCATTCCTCCCCTGGCCCCGTGCAGAGCCTGTCCCGTCTGTGGGACACACAGAAAGGCTCCATGACTCCACCCTCCGGGGCTCGTGCCCATCCAGCTGCATGGGCTGGCGTGGCTGTCGCCCTGGGAACAGGGAAGGAGCTGTGCCTTCTCGCTCGGCCCCTCCTTAGCGTCAGGGGCACCCAGGTTGGAGACCCGTGCTGTCGAATTTGTGCCATGGGCCCTTAACTATAGTACTTGCCCCCCCCGAGCCTCAGTTTCCCCCTCTGTGAAACAGGGACACCATCCCTCACCGTATCAGCTCTGAGATGCAGGCGTCCCCACCGTGGAAGGCCTGTGATCAGAGCCCGTCCTTCTGTCGGAGGATCTGACAATCTCCCTCGGCTGTGTGTGTTTCTTCCCCAGCAGCAGAGTTGCCGGAGCCGTGTGCCCGTGGAGGGCAAGTGCCGCTCGCAGGGCAGGGGATGCCACGGCAGGGTCGTGGGGCTTGGAGCAGGGCCTGGAAAGCCAACGGGAGTGGCAATGCTGCCCCATTTCTCGGAGTTTAAGATATAATCCCCCCCACACCTCGTTTCAGTGGTTCTGAACTTGACTGCATTTTACACTCGACGTGTGCATTCAGAGTGCAGCAGCCTCTCCGTGCTGGGCTGAGCCGGGGGCCACGGCTGGCTCGATGTCACCGAGCAGGTTTGGGGCCTGGCTGCCAGAGGGGCTCACGGCGTCAGTGGCACCAGCCTGCCTCGTCCCTGTGCCTGATGGGACCGGAGGGAAAGGGATCTCCACAGCAGGAAGGGGGGGTTGAGCCAGCACTCCCTGGGACTGGCGCTGGCCAGGCAGGTGACTGAGGAGGGAACAGGAGAACCCCGAAGGCCGTTCAGTGGGGCCAGCTCGTACCCTCACTGGCTGCCCCTGGAGTGACCCCTGTGGCTCCCTCAGCACCTGGATGGGGACACACAGGCCGGACACGCAGTCCTGGGCTAGAGCTGTGACCGTGGACTTGCACCTGGGGAGGGGAGAGGCCTAGTCCCTCCAGGTGACTTTGGGTGTCTCCCCAGAATTCAAAGCCTTTCTCTCAGTGTGCTGGTGCTAGGAAGCAGCTTCTGGGGTATCAGGGCTTGATGGGGTCGTGTGGGTGGGACCCCCATGAGAGAGGCTCCAGAGAGCTCACTCTCCCTCTGTCCACAAGCACACGCACGAAAGACCCTGGGAGGACCCGGCAGGAAGGCAGGCAGCAGGTGGTCCGCAGAGCCAGGAGTGGGTCTCACTGGAAGCCGACCCCGCGGACCCGATCTGGAGCGTCCGCCTCCCGCGGGAAACGAGCGTCTGTCGTGGAGGAAGTGCCCGGTCTGAGCGAGCCGAGGCAGCATCCAGAGTCAAATTCCTCCTGGGAGGGGGTGCTTGCCGGCCTGCGGGAGCCCGGCCGCCCCTCCTCTGCCAGCCCGATGACCACACCGCGGACTGTCCGCTCCACCATCGTCTTGAGACATCGCAGCCATGGCTCCCAGGCTGATGCCTACCTGGTCATGGGTGGGAGGGGCAGAGCAGGGGGCAGGGGAGGCCCAGAGGAGGCTGGGCTCCACCCCAAAGGCAGCGGGGGCTCCCACCGGCCCCAGAAGAGTAGGAGGGACCGCTGGAAGCACGAGAGGCAGGTGGGGGCTCCCGTAGGAGGCCGGTGAGCCCCTCTGTGGAGAGAGGCCAAGCTGGGGGGACTTCAAGGGTGCAGGGACCCCTTCCAGCCTGAGTCCCCGGCTTTCACCTTCCCTTTCCCTCCCTGGGGTCCACTGAGCCCACCCTGGCTCTCCCCAGCCTGCTCCCTGCTGGGCGGGGCTCTCCCTGCTGCCTGCAGCTCCCCGCCCTCACCCAGATCTCGGCTCCCCTCCCCGCAGATCTCCCGGGAAGAACTGCTGATCTGATCCTCAGGGACTCCTCATTCTCTCCTCCAGCCTTTCTGTGAACAGTCCTTTCTGTCCTCCCAGCCTCCTGCGGTGGCCTCAAGCAGCCCAACCTACCCTCGGAGCCCCACACCCCCACAGCCAACCAGTGGCCCAGCACCTCCCTCAGATGCGGAAAAGGGCAACAGGTCCCAAAGGAGCTTGGATTTCCATCTCAGCCCAACGCTGCCCGCCCATGTCCTTCCCCAGTCCACGGCTCGGTCCACAGCACCTTCCTTCTTCCGGCTGCTCTGGCTGGAACCCTGCAGGAACACACAGCCCCTCTGTCTACACTCTGGATCTGAGCTACCATGTGTCTTACCTTCAAAATGCTCCCCAAGTCTGGCCCCGTCACTGGCATTGCCATGCGCCCCTCGCCGGAGTCCCACCGTCCCTTGGGGGGCTGTGATGGCCCACCACTGGTCTCCTGCTTCCTCCCGCCCCCCTACACGGCAGCCAGAAGAGCAGGTCCACATCCCTACTCACAATCCTCTGGTGGCCAGCACAGTCTTCAGAGCTGGGGCCCTCGTCCGCAGTCTGGCCAGTGAGGGCCCAGCCAGACCTCCTCTCCCCTGGTTCTCTGGTTCCCTCTCTTCTCTGGCCCACTCTGCTCCAGCTGCTCTCCCACATGCCTGCCCCTTCTACCTCAGGGCCTTTGTGCATGCCCTCCCTCTGCGTGGGCTGCGGAAGAGCCAGGAGGCCTGCAGGATGCTGACCAGGCAGTGGTCATCGCTGACCCATGTCGGCTCTGTGATCCACTGTCTTTCTTCTTTGCTTTGGTCCCGCAGTTCAGGGAACATGTGGGTACGCGTAACGGTTACAGATAACAATGAAAAACCAGGTAACCCATCGAAATAAGCAGAAGTCGTAGTGACAGGAGATGAGGCGTCGACGGGCCACCAGGGCGCTACCGTGAGCAAGGTGGCGCCAATCTCTGCGGGTCAGGCTCTCGGGGCCAAAAACCGGACAAGCCGTCATGGAGCAAAGAATCCAGCAAGGAACCTAAAGAAATCACAGGACGTTGAAAGTAGAGTGTGTCGGGCTAAACCATGGGCCCAGATCCCACGAAGCTAGACTGAGCACCATGCCCGCTGGGTCCTGGAGGCCACAGCCTTATATAGAAAAAGTCCCTACACCGACTAGCAGGGACCCGGTCAGCAGGGGCCCCTGCCCAGAGAAGAGTCCTAAGCCCCCTGGACCAGACCCTGCGGAGCCGCCCTTTCCACCGCGCATTCCCTTCCGGGCGGGGTCCTTCTTTCTGCTCGGTGAAGCCGCCCCTGCTCCGGGGGACGCCCGCCAGGTGCCAGGGACGTTCTGTAGGGGCTCGTCTGGGATCTCAGGGAGGCTGACCTCGATACCTCAATACCGCGACACTTTGCCTTTCCTCCTCCTTCCTCTTGGGCCATCTCTGCCCTGTAAGAGTCGCTCTCAGCACAGCAGCACGACGGGAACCCGTCCCTCAGCACGGCGGCCGTTCTGAAGCCTCGGAGGTCGGTCGGGCTTGCCAGACCTGGGCCGTGCGAATCCTCCTGCTCCCCAAGCGGGGAGGGTTGGCTCTGTCCAGGGTCAGGGCTTTGGAGGCCGTCCGATGGGAAGGGGCGCCCCTCCCGACACCTGAGGGTTCCTGGCCAAGGCTACTCTGGTGGCCTGCAGAAGCAGAAGGGAGGACCCGACCCAGGGGACCGCTGACGCGAATCCCGGCCCAGCAGCGTGTAGAGCGAGCCATCTCCTCTCCCTGTCCTTGCTTTCTCTCCTCCCCACTTTTCGCTGGGTCCCTTTGACTCTGAGTTTTTCCCGAGATCATGCACTGGGGGATGGGTGGAGGCATCTCTAGGACCATGGATGACACCTGTGGCCCCTTCCTGTTCCCAGTCCCACCTCTGGTCTCCAGCGGGGCAAAGGCTCGCCATACCCCGCTGCAGAAGGCTCTCTGCTCCAGTAATTGGTGAAGGTAAGTCTCCGGGTAGTCAAGAGGGGATGCAAATGGGGGCAAACAGGGAGATCCCTTATTTGCAGGGCAATCCCTGATTCACCTTCCCTGGGAATGCCGGGAATACCGCCAGAGGGAAGTCTTGAATCTGATCACACACCCCAAGCTGTCATCTGGAGCTCTGAGCTGGGGGGACCCTCCAGATGCCCTCCGGAAAGCCCCCATTTACCCTCGAGGATACACTTGAAGGCCGTGTCCCCGAGACAACTCTAGAGGGGGTAGGCCCACTGCACACAGGCCAGCTCTAGCGCTGGGAAAGGAAAGGAGGGCACGCAAATCAAGGCCACACAGGTACGGAGCAGCTACAACCCGGACGGGCCTCACCCCTGCCCCTAGCCGCAGAGGTAGGGGGAGACCAGGGTGGCAGGAGACATCCCGTTCAGGCCCCACTCAAGATTTGGAGGATCACGGGGCGCTCAGGAAGTCCTCCTTACCCTGTAGGTGGGGACCACGCCCTCCACAGTCCACACACTCCTGCAGGCCGTCCTCACAAACTGACCCTCAAACAGAAGCGCCCAATATCCTCCTGCCCCCGTGCGTGGCCCACGGACCGACTGGAAGGTGGAGGGACGGCCTCCCGGTGGAAGTAGAAGCAATGACACCATCCTGTAAAAAAAGGCCAGGCAAGTGGTCTGAGGTTCCTGTTTAAGCGTGGGCTCTCTTCGTCCTGCGTCCTTCAGGGTAGCCCTGGCTTGTATAGGGAACGTGTGAACCACCCAGCCCCTCAGGCTGTGGGGCAACGGATTGGAACAAGGGTGGGACAGGAAAAGAAGTCAGATCTTGACCAAAGCACACAGGGAGCTCCTCCCCCACCGCACACACCCCTCCACACAGACCAGAGCCTGAGCACCCCGTCACTCCTCTGTGCTCGTCTTGCAGGAACAAGCCCCCCATGAGGGAGGTAACCCCGGGCCGGTCTCCCACTCTTTCTCGTTCCAGGACTTGAAGCAAATAAAAAAGGACATGGGAAAATGTTCTTATGATCCTGATGAGTATATTGGGGCCTCCATAGAAGCCATCCAGGTCTTTGGTCTTACCTGGAGAGATAGTGGGCTTCTCCTGAATAGGACCCTCTCCACCTCTGAAAAGGATCAGCCATATGGGCAGCCGTGATTTATGGAGACCAGCAGTGGACAATGGGAGACCCCGGCCCTCCTCGGAATCCGGCCTACGTCTGAGCTCCCCTCAGACACGGGAGGCCCGAGACCAGCGGCAGACTCCACACAAGGAGTAGAAGAAGAAGGAGAGCCTCTAGAGGAGGCTGATATCCTTCTACGTCCCACTGGGAACCAGACCCTCCCGACTAATGATGGGGGGGTCCTATGTCTCTGAGGAAGGGAGATGGAGGACCAGACGTTTCTTCCAATACATCACAGAGGGTCTCAAACACACTTGAGACAGACCTCTTAATTATGCCCAGCCTTCTCAGGTCAAGCAAGGAGAGGAAACCCACCCACCCCCCGACTTTTTGGAAAAGTTCTGAGAGGTCCTGATTAAACTATCACACTTACCAACTGGTCCTGGTAATTACCAAGGACAACTTATTCTTAAGGACAAATTTATCACCCAGTCTTCTTCTTTTTATATATACACAGAGATTTTATTTATTTACTCAAGAGAGCGCAGTGGGAGGAGAAGCAGACTCCTTGCCGAGCAGGGAGCCCAATGTGGGGCCAGATCCCAGGACCCTGAATCATGATCTGAGCCGAAGGCAGCCACTTAACCCACGGAGCGCCTGGTCTACTTCTGACAATAGGAAAAAGTTACCAAAATCTCCTGGAGGACCAGAGACCAGCCTCCTGAAGGTGGCTACCAAGATCTTTCACGCTGGATAAGGCACCTCAGGGAACTCACCCAGGAGAAAGAAGTTCGATGGCCAACTCTGCTGCCCAGGTCCTGTTAAGGGTTAAGAATACTCCCTAGGGAATGGCCTGACTCCATAGGAGATGAGCTTCTAAATGATTTGAATCTGATTTTCAAGAAAAATTCAGCCCTTTCTTTGATGCCAGGTAAGTAATGACTATTAGCTCATTCATAGCTTCAGGCTCTTTCTCGCTCCTCCTCTTTGCCATAGGATTATATGCAGCATCCCCTCGCCCCTGGAATGGGAACCCTTTCAGAAGCACTGGTTATGCTCCTCCTCTGTTTCTTTTTTAAGATGTATTTATTTATTTGAGAGAGAGCTAGAGAGAGAGCGGGAGGGTGTGCACTAGTTGGGGAGGAGCAGAGGGAGAGAATCTTTCAAGCAGACGCGGAGCCCGACGTGGGGCTTGATCCCATGACCCTGAGACCATGACCTAAGCCGAAACCAAGAGTTGGATGCCCAACTGACTGAGCCCTCCAGATGCCTGCACTCTTCCTTTAGTCCCACAGCGTTAGCCCTTTGGGCACTCATTTGCCTGGCACTCCTTAACGGCCCCCCACAGCCATATTTGGGGGCGCAAAGGCAGCCTTAAGCCTGTTAAAAGCTTGCATCACCATGCCAGTCTGTGCCCAGGACTGTTGGCTGTGTGGGAGTCGTCCCCAGCAGGGAACGGGAAGGCTGACCCGGCCAACTTAACGGAATGTGCAAGGGCACAGGGCAACCTCTCACCCCACACCGAGGGACCATCTCCACTTGTTGCAGATTGAAGCGACTACTTATGGCTCTTTTAGTCAGGAATGGGGGATTTCCTCATAAAGGGTACCCTGGTCCTTGGTCCAACATTTGGCTTTTGATAGCAAAGCCAGCATCAGCATCCAGGCACTCCACTCCCCAGGGACCAGGGCGAACCCTACCCAGTCACTGATGTAACCACAGCCCAACGGTGGCCGGACACCGAGACTGGCATTTTATAGACGTTGAAAATAGTTTGTCAGGCTAAACCACGGCCCGGATCCCGGGAAGCTAGGACCCAGCGCCATGCCAACCGGGTCCGGGACGCCACAGCCCTTACATGCAGAAAAGTCCCTAAACCGACCAGGAGGAAAAAGGTCAGCAGGGGCCCCCTGCCCAGAGAAGACCCCGACCCCTTCCCTTCCTTGCAGGAGTCCTTTCCGCTCCGTGAAGCTGCCGCCGGGTCTGGGGCTCGCCTTCCCCCAGCGCGCTCGGACACGGATCCGGGGGCTGCGCCCGCAAAGAAATCGGCGGCGGTCTCCTGGGAAGCCCCCAGCGTGGGCTCCACAGTGCGTCGGGGGCGGTCCGGCCGCGCGTCCGAGAGTTCAGACTTCACGCTGAGAGGTCAAAGTCAAGGTAGCCGACCCTCCGCAACCCCAGGCGGGACTTCCGGATGAAGCCCGGGGGCGGGGACTTCGAAGTGAGTTTCGCACCGGAGGCCAATCGTCTGTGAGTCTACGAGGGTCCCGCTACATCTGCATTTCGGAGCCGGGCCCTCCGCAGTTGCTAAATCGGGCGACGCTGGAGGGGGCGGGGCCGGGCGTGGGGGCGGGGCCGGGCCTCGGAGGCGGGGCGGGGCCGGGCGCGGGGGGCGGGCCGGGCTCTCGGGGGCGGGGCCAGGCGCCCGGGGGGGAGCCTGGCGCCCGGGGGCGGCCGGGCGCGTGGGGCGGGGCCTGGCGCTCGGGGGCGGGGCCTGGCGCTCGGGGGCGGGGCCAGGCGCCCGGGGGGGAGCCTGGCGCCCGGGGGCGGCCGGGCGCGTGGGGCGGGGCCTGGCGCTCGGGGGCGGGGCCGGGCGCGCGCGGCGCACGTGACGCCGGTGGCCCGGGTGAGAGGTCAGGCGCGCCGCGGCACTCCCAACATGGCGGCGGCCGGGCTGGCGGCGGCGGCAGCGGCGGTGGCCGGGGGGACGCGGAGCCGGGGAGCCGCGGCGCCGGCGGTCCGCGCCCGGCGGCTGCCCCCGCTCCTCGTGCTGCTGGCGGCGGCGGCGGCGGGGCCCGGGGCGGGCGGCGCGGCGCGGCTGTACCGCGCGGGCGAGGACGCCGTGTGGGTGCTGGACAGCGGCAGCGTGCGCGGGGCCACCGCCAACAGCTCGGCCGCGTGGCTCGTGCAGTTCTACTCGTCGTGGTGCGGCCACTGCATCGGCTACGCGCCCACCTGGCGGGCCCTGGCCGGGGACGTGCGAGGTGAGGCGCGCCCGCGCGCGACCCCTGGGCCCCGGGCCCGCAGCCCCCGGCGGAGCCCGGCGGGTCGGAGGGTCTGGAGGCGGAGCCCGACCTGCGCAGGTGGGGTCGGGGCGCCCCCCGCTTCGGCGCCGGGGTAGACAGCGTCCCCACTCGGTTCCCGAGCCCCCCGCCCTTTACACCCTCGTCCGCCCGCTGAGCGTGTGCGGGAGGCTCAAAGTGAGGCGCTCGGACGGCCAGGTGCGCTGGGGACCTCTGCGGAGGCCCACCCGGACCCGAGCGTTCCTAGACGCACGGCCGCCCGCCCTGCACCGCACACGCGGGGGCGGGGGCGGGGGGCGTCCGCAGCCCCCTCCCCGCCAGCTGGCTGAGCTTGAAAATGGAACGTCACCCGCCCGCCCCGAAGTCGGAGCTGTCCTCAGCAAGAGGGGGGTTTGGCCGGAGCCCAGCTGGTGCTCAGCTAACCTCTAATTGTGTATTTCCGTGGGCAGGAGAATAACAAATTGCTACACTTTCTTCCCGCACTTTTGTTTCTAAGTCTTACAGCCTCCTCTTTTTTCCATAGCCAGCCAGATTCATACACTGCTTAAAAGTCTAAGTAGGGTTTTTGTGCAAAAGTGTAAATGATTACCTTTAAGATGTGTTCTCCTCTTGCCTCGGAGTGTTGGGATTCTTGATTCTGAAGGCTTTGTTTGATCTCTTGTTTTCTTAAGCCCCCAGTGTTGGGAAACTGAGGTCAGAGCCCAGGAGGTGCACTGACTGCTCCTTAGTAGGTTCTCTTAAAGCCTTTTCTCTCATTTTAATAACAGAGAACTTTGCAGTTGTCATTTGTTTTTTAGTGGCAGAAGCACATATGCAAATTCAAATGCAAATGCGGGTATCTGTGGCAAAACATCCGTTGCCTATTTTGTGCATATTTTTATTTTCTCATTTAGTATCTGAAACACAAATATAGTAAACCAGATTCAAACTTTGCAAACTATTCTGTCATTGATCAAGCATGTAAGAAGCCTGGAAAATTGTCCCTGGAACTTGGAAGGAAAGTTTCTTCAAGAAATGAGAGTGGTAAAAATCCATACCTAATGGTGTGATTAATTCAGCTATTAGCTAAATAAGGTTCCCTTAACAGAATTGGACACTGTCCAAGTCAGGGCAGGAAGAAGGCCTGACCTGGAAGGGAGGTATGGCTGAAAGTGAAAAGCAGCTGTGGTCTGAGAGAGGGTAGGGACAGCTGTGGGGCACCTGGGCAGAGCCCTCAGCACTGGGGACTGGCCCGTTGGGGTTCCCAAAGAGAGGTCACTTGGGGACTTGTTAGAAACACGTCAGCCCCAACCCAGGCCCACTGGGTCAGAAACTGGGCTCGAGGTCCAGCGTCCTGTCAGCACAAGCCCCAGGTGTGTAGCCCACCATTCTTAGGAACACCGGCCCTACGAGACACCTGCAGGGAAAGGCTCTCGAGGCCAAGAAGGCCAGGAGACACAGCATATGACCTCCTGCGAGTGTCCACTGCACACAAGAATCCCTCAGGAAAGGAGTCTGCTAAATCCAAGCCTTTGCTTCCCACTTCATCCACCACAGAGCCCTTTTTGTGCCTAATTTCGGCAGCTCTGTATGGAATCCTGGAAAGAAGCGCCCTTCCCCCAGCCCCTGGCCGTCCACAAGGGAGCGGATGCCCATTGTTGCCTGTGTGAACACAGGCTTCCCTCCCCTTGTCGCCATTTTGTTCCCAGTCACTTGTGAATTGTACTGTCCAATCCCTGGGGCACTCAGACCTTGCGCTGGGCCCCCTTGGGTGCCTCTCGCCACACCTCTTGAACTGGAGAGTTTCCAGCCAGCTTTTCCCATCTGCCACTCCTCCACCCCATCTCCAGGCTTCTGGAAAGTGGGATAGGCTCTGCTCCCTGGTGAGATCGCCTGGGGTCATCTCAGCTGGGTCAGGGGAGCACTGTCTCCCCTGCGGTCCCTCCACCATTGCCGCCTCGACGCCTCGGGGCCTCTGCCATTTGCTCAGAAGGGACGGGAAGCCTGAGGGGTAGTCTGCAGAGGGTGGGGCTCCTCCCCAGGTCTGCAAGCTGTGTCTGCGAACAGCTTAAGGGTACCTTTGTTTTTCTAAAAGATTTAGGTTGAAGTTTAGCACTTCACTGACATTTTCAAGGTTTTGAAAATAAATGTTTTTCCTTGTAAGAAGGCTTAACAAACAAAAGGCCTACTGTTGGGTGTAGCCAGTTGTTCCTGTGTTTATGTGGATCTGGCTCAGGCCTGTCACTTCTAAATCCTCTGCGAAACCAAACGCTGCTGTGTTCCTGGAAATCACTTAGCCCGGAGCGTGGTGTCCGAGGGAGGTTTGTGAGGCCGCCTCCTCTGTTGGCCCGGAGCGGTCTCTGCAGCATCTCAGCCTCCGAAGCATCTCTGCGGAAGCTTTGGTCGAGGCCTCCGCCTCTGTTCTTGGGGGTCTTGCACTTCGTCCCATCTTGGGAAAGCAGGGCAGATGTTCTGTGACAGCCCTGGAATTCTAGGTGAGGCCCGCAGGGGAGCCACTGCAAGTGCACGCCTTCGCTTCCTGTTCTGCAAGGGGGCGTTGGTGCGACCCGTGTCGTGGCTGGTGACAGCCGGAGGCCGCGTGAGTGGCTCACTGAGGGTCACACAGCTGAGCGACAGGCCACGGGGCTCACTCTGCTCGGTGGCCGTGAGGCAGGTGCTTGTTCTTGCTGCCCAGAGTCCACTCTGGCTTGCCCCCCTTGAGCTCCTCACTCACCACCTAGTCTGGTCTTCCCACTCACCTGGCTAGGGCGCAGGCCTCTTGAAGATGAGCTAGGACCACTTGGGGTCCCCTTGAATCCACGTTCTGGGGGAGGGGGAGATCGGGGTTGGGCGTGGCAGCTGATGGGGGAGGGGTGCCGTCGGCAGCCAGAGTGACTGGTCAGTGCGCCTGCGGGGGTGTGCAAGGTGGGGAGCCCCAGGAGGCTACCCGGAGTCTGCCTGGATTCTAAAGAGGGTGGACAGGGCGCCTGGGTGGCTCAGTTGGTTGAGCGACTGCCTTCAGTTCAGGTCATGATCCCGGAGACCCGGGATTGAGTCCCACATCAGGCTCCCTGCTCAGCGGGAAGCCTGCTTCTCCCTCTCTCACTCCCCCTGCTTGTGTGCCCTCTCTGGCTGTGTTTCTCTCTGTCAAATAAATAAAATCTAAAAAAAAAAAGAGGGTGGACAGAAGGTTGGAGGCAGGCAGGGGTGACATCCACCTGTTATGGCCCAGGAAAGCTTGTTGTGCCCCCCAGCCGCTGCCCAGGTAGCTGTGGTTAGTCCAAGGAGGACTTGCCCATGAGACCCAGGCTCTGTGATGACCGTGAGCAGAGGAGCCCCGCTGCGGCACGGCCAGGTGCGAGGACCCAGGCCGTCAGGGTGCCAGGGAGACGAGCCAGGGGACTGGCCCTTTCCCTCTCTCTGGCCAGTGTTGCAAGGGTTCAGCCCTTCACCAGGAGAGAGGCTTGCGGCCGGGGTGGCTGTGTCCCATCAAGCGCCCTGCAACGGCTGCCCAGGACTATGTGTAGAGCAAGTTTAACCTCACTGCCCCGGCGCTGGGGTAGGAAGGCCCGGGAGACCACAGCTCCACTCCCAGAAGACACTGAGCCAAGCATGCCGGCACTGTCCAGTCACCTCCAGTAACTTCTAGTCAATTCGTGCTGGCCTCTGCTTCTCACTATGTGCGTGTGCTTTCTACCCAGGCTTATATTATGTGGCTTTTGCTTTATGTTTGTTTGTTTTGTTTTGAGTAGTGTTCTTGCCCAGTGCGGAGCCCAACACAGGGCTTGAACTCAGGACCCTGAGATCAAGACCTGAGCTGAGATCACAAGTAGGACACTCGACTGACTGAGCCACCCAGGTGCCCCTACCCAGGCCTGTATAGCTCAAACTCGCGCGTGAACTTGGAGACTGTCCAAAAAGACCTTGTTCAAGCAGGAAGGGGCCTGCGCGGGGGCAAAGTACGTCCTCTGGTGTTTCTGGAACGAGCAGGCCCCACCACCCTGGCTCCACTGGGACCCCGTGCAGCTCCACCTTCCAGACAAGCCCGAAGGGGAATGACTCCTCCGTATTGTGACCATTTTCTAGGACCAGTCGTTGTTTGCCCACAAATCAGACTCAGAAAGACGTTTTATCAGAACTTGGCAAGTAGTGGTATGAGGTTTAGTCCTGTAGGTTAAGAAGAGAATTGCTTGGATGGTAAACTTGAAATAAATTTCAGTTTGCTGTTACGTGGAAGCTTAAGTCTTTGACAAGTATTTTTCAAGCCCATTTTACTGAAAGCGGACCGGCTTGCGGGCAGAGCAGGGCGTGGCCTGCAGACTCCTCCCGTGGGCGCCCCTGGGGGCCCGCAGAGCCTCCCAGCTGGTGCCCCTTCCCCAGGGGTTCGGTGGCGGGCGGCCTGACATTGTTGCCCAGGCAGGCAGTTTGCGTTGGTTTAGGGTGTTTCTGTCCTCTGTGTGGTGGGACAGGTGGGAGAGGCAGGAGGAGGGGAGGGTACAAGTTGAATGAGGCAAATACCCTGAAGCTAAACCTTTGAAACAGTTTGCATTTTATTTGATAAAATAGACTGTCTCCTTTGTGTTTCCGTGAATGCCTCCATCTGCCCCCGTGGGGGCTGCTGGGTCTCTGTAACTGAAATTCTCCCTCATCTGCCCTCACAAGCCTTCCCGCCCCGCAGGGCAGGCTTCCTTTCCGAGACAGACAAAGGCCCAGCGAGGTGTCAGCCCACCCCTCCACTCAGCACCCCGCCGCCCAGGCTCGAGCTGGCGGGTGTGCTGAGCTCTCTGCTGACGTGCTTGGGGCCCGGGAGTCCCGGGGGCCTCCGTGCGCGGCCCGTGGCACTGTCCTCGCCCCACCCGCGCTCCAGCGTGCCGCTCACGGAAGTGGAATTTGATGTCTGCCCTGCCTCAGTCCTGCCTGTTGGAACTTGTCCTGAGTACGTCCCGTGTGGCCCTGGTAGGTGCGAGCAACAGTGAACCCACCAGGGTAGCTCCGAGTGGAGCCTTGTGCCTCAGAGGAAGGGACAGCGAACACAGACAACCGGAGGCTAGTTGAAAATCCTACGCCCTAGGAAAATAAACCGAAGATTACACTGGCACCAGGTGGTGGAAGAAGGCCCCGGGTGGCGTGTGACACTCTGAAGATGAGGGGCACGCCACGGCCACTGTGTCACGGCCCCGAAACGGGCCAGACCGCGGGCAACAGAGGACTGCAGGGGGCCACCGGGGCGGTCAAGACGGGTCAGGCCGCCTGTGGAGCCCATGGCTCCAGGCTTGTAGGCTGGATGGACCGCAGGAAGGTAGAGCAGTTTTAAGCAGGCGGTCATATGATCTGGCTTCTCTGTTAAAAAATCTGTGGCTGCTCCCTGGAGAACCCAGGGCCGGAGACTGGGATCACATCGGCATGGTGCGAGGCAGCCCCACCAGGGCCAGCCGCCTCCCCGGGGGTGCTGACCGACCCAGGGAGGCAGATCCTGGCGGGAAGAGCCGTGGGGGCGGTGACACTTGTCTCTGCAGCAGTGCGGGTCTCGGAGTTGACCCTTCATGTCTGTGAACAGGAGGAAGGACTGCGTTCGAGGCAGTATTGCATTTTGGGATCGCTGATTTTTGGTCAAAGTTCAGCAAGTGAGATGTCTTCCCTCCGGGGAGCATGGCAGGTGCGGGGATTTCTGGCATGTATTTCCAGGGCACAGCCAGTGTCCCTGCCCTGGGCCACTTTCCACGCTGGGCTAGTTTTCGTCCACGTCCGGCCACTAAGAAACATTATTTAAAATCCAGAACCGTGAAACACCTTGAATGCCTGCTCGTCCCGCATTTGTACGAGTCATGCCTCCCGCTCTTTGGAAATGAGGCCTTGACACTGCCCAAGGGTGGATGCGGGCTCCGGAGCCTCACGCGGCCTGGGTTCCCAGAGTCGGCGAAGGGAGGCCTCCTGGGCCCGGAGTTTCCTTGGAGCCCCCGGGGAGCAGCTCGTAGCAGCCGGTGTGCCGAGCGCCCCTGCTCCGTGGGTGCCCCTGCAGCTGTGGCGCAGTCGCCATCGTGATGAGGACAAGCAGGTGGTCAAAATCCAGGGAAACCGAGGTTTTCCTTATCTTTTTCATTTTTAAGGCACCAGCAGTTGTCCCCTATTTCACAGGGTGGGCTCCAGCTCCTGGGTGCCTGGGAAAGCCGAAGAGACTCGGAGGCTGAAAAGCCAGAGTTGGTGACTGCAGTCTGGGCCACCTCCAGTTTCCCCGTGGCCATGGAAGCAGCCCGTGTGCTTCCCCTGAGCCCGGCAGCCCTGACCGCCCCTCACCTGGGAAAGCAGCCAGCGCCCCTAGGAGGCGGGGTGGCTCCCCACTTCTGGGGGGCGGGGAGGTGCAGGACCAAGGGACCTCCTTCCGTTGTGTTTTCGGAGGTTGCGCCTGGGACAGCCAAGTAGGGGACAACCGGTAGGCAGGGGACGCATACTGCCCGGGTCAGGTGGGGTGCGCGGGGTGAGCTCGGGGTTGACATGCGATAAGTCGGCGCCCTCCTCTCTGGCCTTAACCCCAGGGGCTTTGAGGGGGAATGTGGCTGCAGTATCGATGACCTGTGCCCAGTTGCTCCAAAGTCCGTGGGGCCCGAGAAGGGTGGCCAAATGTGACCGTTGGACCAGCCTCGGGCTATAGGCTGGGTCAGGACACTGCGTACCCAGAATCCGGGTGCTGGGCGGGGACTGACCCGAAGAGGAGCTCTCTCCACCTCGCTCACTGTAGCTGCTAGTGTCCAGGGAGGGCTGCCTTGACGGGTGTTCCTGGGCACCGAGATGGGCAGTGGCAGCCAGCCTGGGGTCTCTCTGCCACCAGGACCCCACACCCTGGTGTGCACTCCTCACCCTGTAGCTGTCTGAGACCCGCGCCCTTGCAGGCTTAGCCCGGCCCCTGACTCCGGAGCTACTCGCACTGCCCCCCCCCCCCCCCCCCCCCCCCCCCCCCCCCCCCCCCCCCCCCCCCCCCCCCCCCCCCCCCCCCCCCCCCCCGGGCTACTGGTCTCCACGGGCTGTCTCCCCTCCCGTCCTCACCTCTGGGACCCTGGGAGTTTGCCGTTGGCCTGCATGAGTGTGCTGTCCCATGGTCCCTGCTGCCGCAGCGGCTGTGGCGAGGGCTCAGGGCTGTCAGCCCACCTGGCCTCACAGCCCCCTTAGAGGGGAGAGGTTATCTGGCCTCTCTGTCATCCGGGCGAGGCAGCCGAGGCACGGAGATTGAGAAGTTGCCCAGATTCCATGAACCTGGAAAGAGGCAGAGCAGAAAGTGGGCCTCACAACCTCCCTGCAGATGGCTGTCCTCGTGCTGTCCAGCACTGCCTGCCCTCTGGTCCAGGTGGGTCTGCTGGTGCGGGGACAGGACAGGCTGCTCCGGGGACACCTGGAAGGCCAGTGGGAATGAGCTCAGTAAATGGGGCAGAGGCCAGGACATGCCAGGACGGGACCTGAGAAGGACGGTAGTGTGGCTGTTGGGGGCGGGGTAGGGGTGAAGCACATCAAGGCTAGAGGGGGGCCTGTCCAGACCATGTGGCTGGTTGAGAACAGCCTTGCTTCCAAGACTGTGAGGAGCCCTCAGGGTCTGTGCCCAGTCCCAGCTTGTGCCATCCGCATGGAGCGTGGCGGGTGGAGGCGGCCTCCACCCTGGATGGCTCCCAGGGCGCTGCCATGTGCTGGTGCCCTGGCCAGCACGGCCTGCCTCGACACCGTCTCCTGCTTCCGCACACAGACCTCCCCTTTGTCAGGCACAGAAGAACCTCCCCCCATTCCCTGCAGTGGCGCCTCGTCAGCTCTGGGCCGCAGAGCGCGATGGGCCCGTGCGTGTAGCTCGCCCTGCGTGGGGACGAGCGGGGACAGCAGTGCCCGGTGCAGAGCGCGATGGGCCTGTGCGTGTGGCTCACCCTGCGTGGGGACGAGCGGGGACAGCAGTGCCCGGTTACCTATGTCACAGGTGTCACGAGGGGCAGGGAGGTGAGGACCGTTAGCCGCCTGGTGCTTCTGTGATGCCAAGCAACCGTTTCCTGGTTACTGTCCTCAGAGACAGGATGGCCGGGCTCAGGGGCAGAGGGCTCCAGGGCGAGGGAGGCAGTGCTGGGTGCCCCTCACTTGCCCTGTGGGGCCTCGGCACTCAGTTCTCTCGCCTGTAGTCACATCGCAGTTAGCTGGATGACCCCGGAGCAGAGTGCTCTTAGAGCACCGAGTCCTGCATGAGACGTAAGCAGTGACATGCCCGGCCTTGCAGAGCACGCGGCTCGTGCGGGTCAGGGCGAGCCCCGGGGGCGCCGGGAGTGGGAAGGAACCCCCAGGCCCTGTCGCTGTGCAGGCGCCGGCCGCTCCGCTGCACCTGTGCTTGGAGTGAGGCCCCACGCGGACCGATCGCAGTTCCTGCCCATGCACAGCACCACGGTCGGGTGGAGCGACGGCAGAAAATGTGTTGGCCATGCAAGGATAAGTTTTTCCCAAGAATCGGTTTTCTGTAAGTTTCACAAGAAACACACTGTGCCGAGGCTCTTTGAGGAAGTGGTTTGATGAAGTGGTTGATTCCTTCCACGCGTGACCATGTGAGGCTCGGAGGAGCACGTGTGTGCGCTGCATGGCCAGGAGAGGGTGTCTTCTGGAGCTAGGAGGCTAAGGGGAGACATTCCCAGCACTTTGAGATTGTGCGAGTCGGAACACTTGCGTCCAGGCACACCGCGTGCCTGTGACGGTGGGTGGCCAGGTGGTGCTGCCTCGCTGACTCTGAACCCCAGGCAGATTCCTGCGACCCTCAGCTTCCTCACCTGTAACATCCTGCCTCTTTCACCCAGCAGACGTCCACAGTGGTGACTTGGTAAGAAAGCTTTGTGAAGTACGACCAGTGGGGAGCTTTCCTTGCCATTTCAACTACACCTGGGCAGAGAATCAGGGCGGGCCTCTCTATGGAGGTGACGTCTGTGTCGAAATCAATGAATGAAGCAGCAAGTACAAGTCAGAGAAGAGCAGGTCCTGAGGCAGGAGTGTGCTTAGACCTGTCTGTGACTTAAGGGAGGAGTGAATGAGGAAGAGATGAAGATACAAGTCAGCTGATGAAATGTGCAGTAGGATGCTCCATCTGGAAGGTTCTGAGGATACAGGAAGTGATCTTGCCTGCAGACATGCGTCCCTTGCTGAGAGCTAGGCAACCCTCTGGGGTCCTTTCCAACCGGGGTTAGAACTGGAGGAATCACATAGTTCAGTCTTGAGCAGAATGGTTTCTCTTCTTGAGGAAGTATAGGTGGGAACTACTGGCAGCTCTTGGGGCCTGGGGGATGTCTACCTGGAAGGAGAGCAGCCCACTCAGCACGGTGGGTTTGGAAGAGGCGCAGGAGCCGGGCTGCTGCCTGGGGACACAGACTTTATCCTGCGTGTGCTCAGAGCTGGGCCTGCGGCCAGGACTGCTGAGTCCCAGAGTCCCAGTAGCGGGGTGGCGGCTGGTTCCGAGGCCTTTCTCGGATCTAGGGCTGCGGGCTGAGCCTGGGCCGTGGGTGCCGGGGAGCCGACAGCCTGGATCCTGCCTTCGGGGTCTCCGGGTTGTGGACAGCTGCTGAGCCTCTCTCACCTCCTCATGGGAAGCCGGCATGTTCCCGCTGTCTCCGCGCCTTCTTAGACTCAGAGGGTTATTAAAATGTGGCTGGTGCCACCGTGGACTTGGGTCGGGTTGCATTCAGCATCATTGTCACGGCAGCGCCATGACCTGGGCGGGGTGCTCTTTGGGGCCTCTTTACACCACAACTCCGGGAAGGCAGCGCCTGAGTGCGCACAGGGGGCCACGGGGAGCACACTCCCGAGGTCCGGGGTCCGCCGGCCCCTGCACATGGGGGGGCTGCATTTGCTTTTGTGCGTGAGACACGCTTCGTAAGACGACCCTGAAGACGAGGAAGTCAGACCAAGGTCCACCACGAAAACCTAACCACAAGGAACCTCGTGGAGCGCATTCCGTGTTCCTGGCTTGCTTATTCATTGTGATTCTGCCGGGTGCTCGGGTTAGCCCTTGAGGCAGTTCTTCATTTTCTTACATACTTTTTCTGGGCAGTGGGTGCGCTTATTTTTTTAAGCATGAAATGACAGCATGTCATGGAAATTCCCAGTAAACAGTGAAACCCTGTGTTTGTGAGGCAGGGACGAGGTAGCAAGCAGGAGGCATTTTGGCAAGATGAATGGGAAGAGAAGCAAGGATGACAGGCTGGGGAAGGCTCCCCCAGCAGAGCAGTGGGAGCCGCTGTGGGGGCATCGTATGGAGGCTGGGGGGCTGCCATCATGGAGAGGGTGCCGTGTGCAGAGCGAGAGGGCACTGTGTGCAGGGCAGGGGGCCACCGCCATGGAGGGCGCTGTGTGCAGCAGGGCAGGGGGGTGCTGTGTGCAGGGCGAGAGGGCAGCACATGGAGGGCACCGTGTGCTGGGCAGGGAGGCGCTGTGTGCAGGGCAAGAGGGCAGCACATGGAGGGCACCGTGTGCTGGGCAGGGGGGCGCTGTGTGCAGGGCGAGAGGGCAGCACATGGAGGGCACCGTGTGCAGGGCGGGGCACTGCTGGCACCGCGCTGAGCTGCTTGCTCTGGGCCATCTGCTGCACTAATTGGATGAGAGTATTAACTGTTCTTCCTCGGTCCCATGTAATTCGAGACTCCACAAAGACATGACCTGTGGTTCAGGAAGGTTCCATGATCCTTGTTTGGAGCCGGCTGAACTGGCCTTGGGACAGGAATTGGTTTCAGGCCAGCGACGTGAGGAGGTCAGTATTTGGTTCTTGGCGGTGAAAGCCAGCTGTGGCTTTCTTCACTTGCGTCTTCCCGTGGCGGTGATACTGGTCAGTGATTTTGTAAGGACGGGAGGAAGGCGAGTGGTTCTTGGTACACGTGGTGCGTTAGTTGGGAAGCGCAGCTGTGGACTTGGCCGTGTCCGGAAGAGCTTGTGGGCTGTGGGGTCTCGTGGCCGTGGCTTCTCTTCTCCTGGGCATGTAGCTGACGTAGCCTCTGAAGTTCAGGATCATGGCCAGTACCCAGAAGCAGACTTGTGCGATGCGGTTTTTAACCAGATTACCGCATTAGCCAGGCGGTGCCCTGTCAGGGCGCCCTGCAGTACGGGGCCTCCTCGGGGTCTGCATGGGACACGTGAGCCCCCACGCAGCACTCCCTTGGCTGCAGGAGACCAGCTGTGGACCCGCCCACCCCCTTGGCAGCCCCGTGCCCCCAGGCCGGTGTCTGTGGAGCAGCTGGGTCCCGCTGGGGCCTCCTCGCATGGTAAGTGACCTGCTGCCGTGTGTGCAGGTGGCCGTGCTCCTTGCCCTGCTTCCCCAGCCTGTCATCCTTGCTTCTCTTCCCATTCATCTTGCCAAAATGCCTCCTCCTCCCTAAGGAGCCAGGAGATGTCTGGCGGTATTTATCAGAACATCCTAGGGAAAGGGATCAAATCTTTTAGAGAGAACCTCACTTGTTGAGGATACTGGGGAAGCCGTGCCTTTGAGACTGACAACCACGGGTCCGAGCCAAGCGCTTCTCTCCCTGTGCACACCCATCTCGGGGTTGCCGTGAGCCAGGCCCCTCTGTGCACAGGTTTCCCGCCCACACGTGATGCCGGGCTGAGATGACATGCTGCCCACGTTCATGGGTGGGGTCTGTCAGGAGGGAGGGAGCCAGAGGTCACCCACCCACAGCGCCAGCTGGGAAGCCATCTCCCCAGAGGGTCAGATTCGAGTCTCCATGCAGGTGCACGCAGGGTCCAGGAGATGAGGGGCAGACATGCAGTCAGCACAGCCCTGATGGGGGGGGGGGGGGGGACCAGGGTCTTCGACAGGAAATGCAGGGGTGCGGGGTGGCAGATCAGAAGACACACCGCCAGTCACAGCCTCCTGACCAGTGAAACTCAGGGAGAGGCGAACCCTGAGTAGAGTGTGTGAGAGAGAGAGAGAGAGACTCGGTGTGACCACGGCGGTATGGCCCTTCTGGAGGCAGGTTGGGGTTGGGGGGAGTGAGCCGCCCGGCGGGAGCTGGTACGACCTCGTGGTGTTCACATGTGGCGACGTTCCCATGAGAAAACCTCTACAGATCGGCAAAATCTATATTTAAAACAGCACCTGTTCTACTTCCAAGACCAGAGATAGTCTTCAAGGGTCTGGGGAGGCGTCCAGGGAAAGTAGAAACTGCTTCCCAGAAAGAGCGCGGCTCTCATTTGGAAGAGCGCCCAGGAGTGTTGTCGCTAAGTGCGCTCGGCGGGGCCTCCCACGGAAGGCCAGCGCACCGCTGCCGCACTCTGCAGAAGTCGGTTGGCTTCCGCGGTGGGAGACCCCTCCAGCCGTGGAGACTGACCCCCCCCTCCCAGCCTGGCACCGCAGTGCTCTGTGCGTGCACGCGCTGGATCCGGGACCCGAGGGGGAGGGTGGGCCGGTGGCCCGTGTGGATGTGGGCCCACACTCACGCTGAAGCTCACACCCCTGCTTTTCAGACTGGGCTGCTGCCATCCGCGTCGCCGCCCTGGACTGCGCTGAGGAGGAGAACCACGAGGTGTGCCGAGCCTACGACATCCACTTCTACCCCACCTTCCGGGTGAGCGCCCTGCCCTGTCTCTCCGCCCTTTCCGCCCCCGGGCAGCCTCCCAGGAGCTTCACCTACCCCCGGCACATGGGCGCCTGTCACTTGGAGCTCGTTTGCAGAGTCACCCCTCACGTTCTGCCCTCTTGGGTCGTGCGTGGGTGCGGGGGGGCTCTGTGTGCACACCCAGACCCCCACTCCACCGCACTAGCAGAGCTGCAGGCAGCACCCCAGGCCTGGTCTCGCCCCCCCGCTCCCCTGTGTGTGTGGTCCGTGTCAGGCTCGGTGCATGCGCCTCTGCACACCCGGCCCGGTTTGCGTCAGGTTTTCAGAGCAACACCTGACAGGTGACCTTCGGGTGGCCCTCCAGGCAGGTCTTAGCCTTTCTTCCACTGGGGGCAGAGAGTAAACAGATCTGTCCGAAGATTCCGGGGGAGGTGGGGGTCCGCGTGCATGTGTGTGTGCATGCTGCGGGCCCATGCAGGAGCACGCACATCCGGACGGCGTCTACATCCCGAACACGTGCGGCCCCTGAGGGAGCGGGGAGGCCCCAGTCGGCCAGCCCTAAAGCCTGTGCTCTGTGCGGACGGGGCCTGATGCTTTCCCGCTGCTCCCGTGGTGGGGCTTTGTGGCAGCCACCCCCCCCCCCACCCCCGCGCTCCTCCCGGGTCTTGCATCACTCATCCTCGGCTTTCCTGCCTGAGCTTTGTTTTGTTCTAGCCCAGCTGTGAGCTCCGGGCCTTCCCTCCCGGGGCCGCACCAGCCAACCGCTGTTGCTGGAGCACCCTGCCCTCGGGGCGGCTTCGGCCCCCTGAGAACGCCTCCCTGTGTGTCTGCGCCACGCCTCCCGTTCCCAGGCCCTGTCACCCAGTCTGCCCCTTCTGTCTGCCCCCTTTGCTCTCGGGTATTTGAAGTTTTCTTACCTGAGTCACAGGAGTCCCGTGCCCGCTCTTGGCACTGACCTTTCTCTCAGTTGTGAGAACCGAGAGGACCTTCCCGCGGTTTGCCGTTCTCACCCTTTTCAGCATCTCTTCTACTGAAGAAGGTTTTTAATTTCAAGAGCTTCTTTTCTTCTGCTCCAAGATGTCCCATAGTATCTGTCAGGCCCCTGGAAATTGGAGCCAGCCTCTAGCTAGGGTGCGCGCTGGTGCCGGGAGCCAGGGCACGTGCCGGCCGCACGGTCTGCCTTCTCGCGCAGCTGAGTCAGAAAGCGTGAATCGCCGAAGCCCGGCGGGCACTAACCCCACCCGGCCGCAGACGCGCAGGGAGACGGATGGCTCCTTCTCAGTTAGCAGAAGCTTTCTGGAGCACCCTAACTCAAGCTCTCGTTTAAGACGATGGTCATTTTCTTGCTTAAAGATTAAACGTCTGCACAGACACCGGGTCAGGCCATTTCTTGCTGTGTTCTTCCTTTTAGTATTTCAAGGCGTTTACAAAGGACTTCACAACTGGAGAAAATTTTAAAGGTAAGGACAAGTTTTAGATCTTGCTGTTAGACTCGCCTCATAAACCGTTCAGGAGAGCAGAGAGCCCGTGGGCTGGGGCGTGTGGCCCCCACCCCAGCCTCAGCAACTCCGCGTCGGCACCTCTGACAACCTGCCCTCGAAGGGCTCAAACAGTTGTGGTTTCGGCTGTGCCTTTTTATTAGATGATGAAATATTTTCTTTTTTTAAGTAAAGTCTTACTCAAAAAATATTTGGACAGCTTCATGACCCACATGCTCACCTAATGAATTGTGTGAGAGAGCCCCACACGCAGCCGGTCAGTCTGTGGTGACGGCGGGTCCCCATCAGGACCTCCGGGTGTGCTTTGAACTTGGCATCGAGGGCGCCGAGTCGTTCCCGGCCTCCGCCCCCACGCTCTGTGTGTGACATTGGCCCCCGGGGCCCATTTGTTCCCGCGCTGCTCGCCGGGTACTCCGTCGCGTGCGCCCACCATGGTTTGTCGACGGCCACTGGCGCATCCCGCCCATGTGTGTGCCTTGCCCCCCGGGGCCCAGGGGCGGGGGCACTCTGCAGGCAGTGCTGCACGGGGCAGAGTTCGGAGTGACGGTGGCGTGCCTGCCCACAGGGCCCGACCGAGAGCTGCAGACTGTGAGGCGGACGATGATCGACTTCCTGCAGAACCACACGGACGGACACAGGCCGCCTGCTTGCCCGCCTCTGGACCCCGTTCGGTGCGTAGCCGCGTGGAAAGGGGAATGTTAGCATAGAATTTAATTTTGTTAAATGCGGATCTGCATTAAGGATGTGGGTGCATATGAGGGCTGGCTCCCTATTCTCGGAAGCACTAAAAGCCTCTTTGTGTTTCTTAAAGGCACAGCGACGTCCTTTCTGTCATGGACACCCGCGATGACCGTTACGTGGCCATCCTGTTTGAGAGCAACGGCTCCTACATCGGCCGCGAGGTACTGCGCCCGCGTCCTCCCCGTCTTACCGCGGGCCGTGATCCCGCCCTCCGTGGTAATGACCGCCGCCTCCTGCCTCGCGGCCTTCCTGTGTTTCGCTCCCATGGATTCTTGGGGTGTAGTGGTGTCGCTCAGCGGACGGGCCGGTTCTCCGAGAAGACTGAGGAGGGGCCTCGAGGGTGAAGCAGGCAGGCCCACAGCCTCGTCCTGTTGTGGCTGAGCGGCCCCCCAGACCCAGCTTTCAGGGCACGCTGCCTCGTCCCACAGGGTTCTTCATTCCTTACTCATCGGCATCGCCGTCGAGATTTTCTCTTGACTGTTGGGCACACTCAGCTTTCCTGCGAGGCCCAGGACTCTGTAGACGTCATTTCTGTGGGGACTTCTGCTCTGTTCTCATTCCGTATGAGCGGTCTGAAGCCCCTGTCCCGGTGCCAGGCTCTGGCGTGGAGGATGGGCTCCCCCTTAAGGTGCGAGGGAGCGCCTGGCTGGCGAAGCTCTCCTGCCCGTGCCCAGCGCCCTGTCGTCCTCACCGTGCCGTCCCAGTCGTGACCGCAGCCTCAGCGGGCGCCGAGCGCGGGGAGTGATGGCGGGAGACCGCGTGCCCCTGGCAGGCACTCTCATCAGCCCACTCCGGCAAAGGCTGCCTCACGGCGCCTCCTGTGGCCTCCGACTTTGGTGGCAACGCCATGCCCCCTTCTCTGTGGCTGACCCGGCTCTGTCCCAAGGATGCCCCCCGCTTCCCACACACAGACGTGAGCAGGGACTGCTCTGCAAGCAGGTGATTGCAGCCGTTCCCAGGAGGGCGCCCTGCCGTGGGGCTCGAGTTGGCGGGCGTGGCGTGCACTTCCGGCAACGGCCCGGGTCGGGACACGCGGATTCTCTGGCTGAAAGCAGTCAGGAGGTGCGGTTTCCACACCTCGTCTTGGTGGCGTGTGCCAGGCTCAAGGGGCGTCTCTCGCGCCATTCCAGCTCGAGATGCCCCCCGTGGTCCCGCTGCTGCCGTGTCCCTGTCCTGTGCCTTCAGCCTCAGCAGAGCTAGACAGGAGGGAAGGACAGGCTTCGTCCAAATGCTCCCATTCCTGATTTTTCTGCTTGTTGGGCTTTGTGCTTGGTCACGGCAATGTTTCCTGAGACGTGGCTGTCCACAGCAGAAGGGACGTTGCCTTTTCCTTCCACAGGTGATCTTGGACCTGCTCCCGTACGAGAACATCGTGGTAAAGAGAGTGCTGAATGCAGATAAAGGCATCCTGGAGAGACTCGGTGTTTCTTCCATCCCCTCCTGTTACTTGATTTACCCAAATGGGACGCGTGGATTAATTAACATGTAAGTGTAACTTGGCTTCAGGAGTGTTTGCAACCTCCGGTGGGAACTGGGGAACCCCTCCAGGTGCAGGAGCCCCCTCTGGGCTGGATGCCACGGCCCGCGTGGTTCGGAGCGCAGAACCCACCTGGACGCAGTCTGCCTGCCCCAAGTGCCGCTAGAACGGGGACAGCCTGAAGCAGGGTTGGGGAGGGCCACGGGGTCCTGAGGCCTGTGGTGTCTGCCCTGGGGGCGCCCAGCCAGCCCCCTGCTCTGGGGGTGTCTGCGTAGCCCGCGGGGATTGACTGCTCTTGGCAGGTCTCCTCGAGGGGACAAGGCCCAGCCGGGAGGCGTGTCCTCCCTGGGCTCTTGGATGGGCTCACTGACGCCATGCTCTGTGAGCGGGCTTGTTGCAGCCTGCCCCCCTGAGGCCCCGGCCCCATGGCAGAGGCAGCGGGGCCTCATCTACAGCTGCCCTCAACAGTGTCCCTGGGCAGAAGGCCATTGTTTTGAAGAAAAATGCTTGTTTTGCATTAAAATCGTCATCTGTAGCCTTTTCCATTTCAAACCACACGGATGTTTAGGAATCAGAAGGAACCCTGGGCATTGTGGATGACCCCTGAGCTCCCTTAGAGGGGCTCAGGAACGGCTGTCCCACACCCTCGGGGTGCGTGCTCTGCCCCGGCCAGTGGAGGGGCCCCCGGCCGCCCCGCGGCCCTGACTGCCCGATGGCCCGCTCGCAGCTGGCCCGCCGAGAACCCCAGCTGGAGGACACCTGGTCCTAGTACTCAGCACCGCTATGGCTCAGCTCCTTGTGGCTCCGTCTTACCTTGGCGGGTGGAGGGCCAGTCCCCTGACCCCCGGCTGCCGGCATCCCGCCCTCCTCCCATAGCACCTGCAACAAATGTCCAAAGAATGGGTGGGCCGGGGGGTCCGGACAAGCTCCATTTCGGAGGGAGGGCTGTTCTCACTCGGACCCAGACGTCTGGGGGACCGGCACGTGCTCTGACACCTGCGGAGGGGGGCCAGGCCCCTGGAGGCGCCCTGGCCTGCGCCCACACCTGGCCCCCTTTCTCGCAGCGGGAAGCCCCTCCGATCGTTTTTTTCCTCTTATTTGAAGTCGTTGCCGGATGTGAGGAAAAAATTGCTCTCGTTGCCTGAAAAACCCAACAAAGAAGAGCGTCGTGAAGTCGTGGCTTGGAGAGAATTTGACAGGCAGGTATCCCTCTGGCCCTGAGCTGGCCGGGGCGTGGCTGCGTGCCCGGGCGTCCACGCGGGCCCTTTGCGGGGGGTTCGCCCAGACGTACACCGGTCGGCTGTTCGGGAATCGTCGGTGCCGCCTGTGGGGCGTGGGGGTCCCTCGGGGTGGCGCAAGGAACGCAAGGAAAGGGCATGTTTGCGACAACGCAGGTTTCTCACCGGGCCACACGGTATTTGCTCTCAGGTCGAAACTCTACACGGCGGACCTGGAGTCGGGGCTACACTACCTGCTGAGGGTAGAGCTGGCCGCCCACAAGTCCCTGGCGGGGGCCGAGCTGCGGACACTCAGGGACTTCGTCACTGTCCTCGCCAAGGTGCGCCGCGTCTCACCCGGCCTGCGTGGGGGCTCCCGGGGAGCGGAGCCGACCTCAGTTGGGGGACTGCTCTGTCTCCAGCGGCACAGCCGGCACTGGCTCTGTCCCCGCTCACCATGTGTCACTTCTGAGCCCTGGGATGTGGCGGAGTCCCGGTCACTGCTTGCTTGCTGGGTGACCGGACGAGCTGTCAGGGCGCGGCTGGGACTCTGACATGTCCGGAAGGGGGCACTTCCACAGGGCTGGAGGCTTGCACGGGCAGGGAAGCTGCAGCAGGCAGAGGACGGGGAGGAGGCCGTCCAGCAGCTGTCCCTGTGTGGGGTGGGCCTGATCAGCCGGGCCCAGGGGACGGCGGCGTCCCCACCTTCACTGGGGGCCAGAGCGGTGGCGGTGTGCGGGCCGGTGGCTATCGGGTTACCTTTCTGCCGGGAACTCTTGGCTCCGGGGCTGAGAATCCAAGGCCTGTTTCCTTGGGCCAGAGCGACGGGAGGCTGGAGGTCATCCCTCTTCCCCAGGGAGTGCCTGGGGCCCCTCTGCGTCTGGCACCACAGCCGTGCCCGTTGTCCCAACGATAGGGAAGCTTTGTTCTACGGGACTCCTCCCTGGGCGCCTGGCTGGCTCTGTCAATGGGTCTGCAGCACTTGATTTGGGGGTCGGGGGTTTGGGCCCCACACTGAGCACAGAGATGACCTAAAGATAAAATCCTTCAAAATAAACATAGAACTACTCTTGAGTCGGATAAGGGGCTTGAACAGTGATTCGTGCTCAGCACTCCGGTAGTGTGTTGTATGCGTGTGTCCTGGGACTTTGGAAAGGGAAGGAAGGAGGCCGAATTCATAGCAAAAGGAGGAGTCACATGATGTGTTTCCAGTGAAGGGTGGGGGGTCGTGTAGACAGGTGTGTGCCCCTCGGTGCAGGTCCCAGCTCAGAGCCCCGCCGCCCTCCCTCCTCTGCCTCCCCGTCCTCTACCTCAGGCACGGAGCTCTGTAGGTGAAGGCGACCGTAGGTTGTTCTTAGCGGCCTTTCTAAAGCTTGGCTGAAACTGGAAGGTGGAGGCCGGCGTGTCGGGAGCCACACGCTGTGACCTGCGCAGGAAACGGGCTTCTCCAGCCGTGAGCCATGGGGCCCCACCGCAGCCGGCTCCGCTCGGCTCCGCTCGTGTCTGAGCTCTGGGCAGCGCCGCGGCCGCCGGGTTGCTGAGCCGGGCTTCTCCGCGCCGCGGGGGCCGCAGCTGTGCAGCTGGCAGATTGCAGGCTCTGCGAGGAAGCCTCCGTGGGACGCACGAGTCCGCATAGTTGCCCAGCCAGACAGCGGAGCGGGAGGCGGGGCTGGCGGGCGTTAGCTGGAGGCACTGCTTCCAGAAAGGCCCGCGGAGCCCTTGACAGTGTGATGAATAGGGCACATTGTGGCCGCGTCGTCTGTCCCCGGGAAGCTGTTGACGGCTGCGGCTCCGAGCGGGTGGGTGAGGTGCAGGAAGCCGTGCGAACCGAGGCCTGCCTGCAGCTCCTCCCGTCGCCCTACTCTGTGCTCTGGACAGACACCCCCCTACCCTAGTACTAGGGGAGACCCCTGGGACCTCTCCCACCAGACCTGGTGGGTCCATGTCAGGCAGACCCCACCTGGCCTAGGTCCCCAGGGACGGCTGTGCTGTGGACGGCATCTTCCCGGAACGGTCTCTTAAGTGTGGTCTTCCCTTGCCTAGCTGTTCCCTGGCCGGGCGCCGGTCAGAAAGCTGCTGGAGACGCTGCAGGAGTGGCTGGCCAGCCTTCCCCTGGACAGGATCCCCTACAATGCCGTCCTCGACCTGGTCAACAACAAGATGCGGGTGAGCCCATGTCCTCGGTGGCCTTCCTGCTTGCCCTCCGTGCTCAGGGACCCTGCCCGGCCGCTATCGCTGCTCATGCCTCGGACACCGGAGCGACCCCTGTCCCTCCCTGCTGCCCCCGCGGTTTCCACTGCCCCTGTTGCTCTGACGCTGTGTCCACAGAGGCCACGGGAGGCATGCTGGGACACGGAGGGGGCAGTGTGGTGCTTGGACTTTTGTGTCATTTATTTTTGTGGTAAACGCCTAAATCTCACACCAAAAAGGCTGATAAAACCATGTGCTCAAGGAGAAGCACGGAGGCCCTGCCGGAGCGCCCACAGGCCAGGTCTTCTCCCTCCTGCCGGTCAGGGCGCGTGCCGCGGGCAGGATGCACGCTGGGGAGCCCCACGTCAGGTGCTCACAGGCACTGTGTCGTGTGACAGCATAGAGACACGTGCAGGGTGCTGGCCTTGAGCTCCCCTAACCTCCCCCTGAGCTGGAGGCCCCCGCAGACTCCCGCCTACAGGGTCTGTCCACGTGCATGTCTGCGTGGGAGCCACGCCCTTGAGGCCCATGGACAAGCCCTGCGATGGCCGGCCTGCCAGGAGACGCAGGCCATGGCAGTGGCCTTGGTGCCGGAAGGGCCTCCGCGGCGGTGGGCCTGTGGCGCCTAGGCGGTTAGGGCCTCAGCTCGCCTCCGAGGCAGTCGTGGTCCACACCCGTTGGACCGTTGAGCTTTTTCCTCTGACCCTTCCCCGGTCGGTGGTGGGGTTGGTTTAAGTGACTATAGTGCACAAGGCCGGGGAGCCCTCGATGCTTTCCTGAGGCTCTCAGATCCCGACACACGAATCCTTCCCTCCCTGTGGCACAGGCTCCGTCCCGCTGGTTTGAGAACTCCTTTGATAAAACAGAGGCTCTGTTCTCTCATTTGTTTGGTACTAAATTTAAATACACACATAGCAAGATGTGCAGTTGGCGAAGTTTTGATAAATGTACAGTTTGTGTAACCGACGCCCGATCAAGACGGAAGACATTCATCAACTACTTTAATTTTAATAATTCAGTCATCTCTTATTCTCCCCCCCACCAGATTTCTGGAATATTCCTTATCAATCACATAAAGTGGGTTGGGTGTCAAGGAAGCCGGCCAGAGCTGAGGGGCTACACGTGTTCTCTCTGGAAACTGTTCCACACGCTGACTGTCGAAGCCGGGACCCACCCAGAGGCGCTGGGTGGCACAGGTAAGCTGTCCCCGCGCGGGGCCCGGCACGCCAACCCCCCCGCCACGTCACTGGGCTGGGACCTTCAGGTGTCCTGGGCAGCTGTGTGTGAAGGGCCATGTCCCCAGGGCGGCTGGGGCGGGCTCAGGAGTGGGGGGTGTCTTCCCCCCACAGGGGTGAAGTCACGGAACCAGGGCACGGCGGCCAGGAAGTCCTTTCTTTCAAAAGCATGAGCGCGAGTGAAGCGTATGCAGTTGTGTACTCGTTACCTGTCGCTGTGAAACCAGCCCACAGCCTAGCTTCGTCTCGGAGCGCCTGCGGGCTAGGGGCTCTGATGGGGCCGGTCCCTGGCGGCCCGGCTGGGGTCTCGTCGCAAGTCTGTGCTGCGAAGAGCCCCCTCCCCTGCTTGCTCGCAGGGCGATGCCAGGATTCGGGGCTCGCTGGCTGTTGGCCACAGCGCCCTCCATTCCTCAGCACGCGGCCGCTGGCTCTGTGGACCAGTCGGTGAGAGGGCGTGTCCTCAGTGCAGCCGGTCACTTGCACTGTGGCCCCGGTTAGCGCGCGTGGCCGCCTGGCCTGCTGGGGGAGGGGCCGAGCGAGCCCAGCGGGCCGGAGCTGCAGCCCTCGGCCCTCGCAGAGGCCCGTCCAGGAGGTTAAAAGCTACAAAGGTTAGGTTGGCTTTAACGGCTTTAATTCTCACACAGTCACTAGGCCAGGAGCCCCACACAAGCAGTCAGAGTGTGCCCGGCTCCGCTGTGTGTGCACTTCCCCTGTGAAGCTAGCCTCTGGTCGCCGAGGGTGGACCGCCAACCTTTTACTTACTTTTTAATTTATTTATTTTATTTTATTTTATTTATTTATTTATTTTTAAAGATTGTATTTATTTGACAGAGAGAAACACAGCGAGAGAGGGAACACAAGCAGGGGGAGTGAGAGAGGGAGAAGCAGGCTTCCCGCAGAGCAGGGATCCCGATGTGGGGCTTGATCTCAGGACTCCGGGTCATGACCTGAGCTGAAGGAAGACTTTTTTTTTTAAGATTTTATTTATTTGACAGAGCGAAACACAGCCAGAGAGGGAATACAAGCAGGGGGGTGAGAGAGGGAGAAGCAGGCTTCCTGCTGAGCAGGGAGCCCGATGTGGGGCTCGATCCCGGGTCTCCAGGGAATCATGACCTGAGCCAGAGGCAGCTTCACCGACAGAGGCCCCCAGGCGCCCAACTGCCCGCTGTTGAGAGGCCGCTTGAGCCGGGCGGCTGCGGGGACTGCCGTACCGCATGAAGGCTGGGCCCCGTTCCCAGAGCCCTCTCCAGGAAGACAGGGAGACCTGCGCCACCTCCTGCTTCCAAACAAAGCCAGCCAGACTCTAGGGTTCGAAAGAAGCTCAGCATTGAGTGTGGACAACCCCAGCTCCCCGTGGCCCCATAGGAAGGACCTTGGGGCCGGGCCAGACGGCACAGCCTGTTAGTCACATGGGCCTTGCCCGGGCCAGGGCCACGTTGGGGACTGAGGGGCTCCCTGGCGTGGGGGGCACGTGCTGTGTGTGGAACCTTCACCAGCCCGGCTCTCCTCAGGGTGACGGGGACCGCTGTGTCCCGGGAGACTGGCGGGGTGGGGGGCGTGCCCCACTCTGCGGGGGCTCACCGCACCGGGCAGGACGGCAGCCAAGCAACGGGGCACGCCATTGGGAAGCTCTCCGGAGCCACAGCCGAGGGGGGCCTCTCGTGCCCAGAGAACTGGGTCAGGTGGACACCGCCGGATTAGGTCTTGGAAGGTTTTTGCTGTCCTTAGTGCGTGTGTAAAGCCCATCAACTAAAGCGCCGGCGCCCTCTAATCCTCCACAGGTAGGGCTTTATGGCTCTTGTCCACTCTAAAGATTAGGGTGGCCGGGCCGCAGCGGTCTGTGGGGTGGGGAGAGGAGGATTACCCAGGGGCGCGTGGCAGCTGGCGCGGGGAAGAGGAGGGCAGGGAGCCGAGCCTCCGGAGAGCCGCCCGACGGCGTGTCCTGTGTGCACGCGGTCCCCCGCCGCCCTCGGAGCCGCGCCCAGCTGAGGAGACTGCGGCCGTCCACTCCGCTGGGGCTTCTGCCGCCCCCGGGGGCCTGCCAGGGTCAGCGACAGATGTGGGCACAGGCCCTGTGAGCGGGACCACACCGTGGGGAGAAAGATCGCCACAAGGGCCTGCCCTCAATTAAGACGGATTCTGTCTCAAAACCACGTCTTTTTTTTTTTTCCCAGTTATTTTGCTGCATTTCTTTTAATGCTGACATTTAATCAGCTTTACTCTCAGCCTCTGGCTTGTTGGCTCAGTCCCCTGCATTAGCTGTCTGAAGGGAACCGCTGGCGCCTGCCCCGTGCCTGCCCCCCTGTTTGCTGTTCTCAGGGGTCCCCATTTTAGTGAGATGGTGGCTGCTTCCCTCTGCTGTTGGGAGCCGTGTCCTCGAATGATCATGTTGCGCGTTCACAGTGTCTTTATGCAGACGGCATGTCTGGCGGCACCTGTGCCCACATACGGGGCACACGGCTGCACACGGCTGGGCGGTGCCAGAGCTGCCTCTCGTGGACACAGCTGGCCTCTCTAGGTGGTGGCAGGTCCTTGCCGGCCTGCTGCCCTCTCATTCCCTGGAGGGAGCCCTGGTGTCTCACTGCCTCTGGCTGGTCTTCCCGGTGGCCTGTGCATGTCCTGGAGTGCATGCTGCACCGGATGCAGGCGGTGGGCCTGCTCTCCCGGGGACACGTGCCGCCCCTTCTGGATGCGGTGGCCGTCCGGGAGGTGCTGCCTTCTCCCTGGGTCCCTCCCGTGCAGACAGGCAGGGCTGTCACCTGACCGTCCCTGGCTCCCGACGCCAGCCTGAGCCGTGGGGCCTTCAGACACGCCCCTGCATTGCCTGTGCGGCCTGTCCCCGCGCCTCTGCAGGTCTGGAGGGCGACCCCCAGGCCGTGCTGCAGACCATCAGGAAGTACGTGCACACCTTCTTCGGCTGCAAGGAATGCAGCGAGCATTTTGAGGAAATGGCTCAGGAATCCATGGACTCCGTGAAAACCGCAGACCAGGCAGTTCTCTGGCTTTGGAAGAAACACAACTTAGTCAACCACCGCCTGGCAGGTGAGCACAAGCCACCCTGGGGCGGCCGAGCCTGGGAGCAAGGGGCCAGCGCACTGGGAGTGAGGCCGTGAGGACGGGTGGCTGCCCAGAGAGGGTGGCCGTGTGAAGGCAGCCAGCCCAGGTCGCCGGCGTCTTTGCCTTTCCAGAGTGTCCCCCCTCGGGGAGCCCCTGGGCCCCCGCAGACCCTCGACAGCAGGGGACTGGGGTGGGGTCCGTCCCAGGAAGGCGCTGGTGGCCCTGCGGCTACTCTCAGGGAACCAAACCCCGGAGCTAGTTTTGTTTAAATAGGGCACGGGTGTCGCCTCCGAGCTCATTCAGACTGCTCCTAAATCACCGGCAGATTGAAATTAGGCTTAAACATAATTCTGCTGATGGATAAGTCTTAATAGAGATGAGTAGAAAAAACCACTAAACTATTGGTTTTTATTTAATCCACTGTATTAGGAAACATATTACAACCAAAGCACTAAAGAAAATTGGTTTTTCTTTGCCCTAGAGCTGCTGCGGCTCAGCTCACAAGGCCCCGAACCTTTGCTTGTGGGGAGTTCGTGTGTGGCTCTCTGCCGCCGCCACGGCCCTAGTCCCAGGACCCTCCACCTCCAGTGTGCGGCCCCCCGG